>JASTWF010000888.1:0-166921 GCA_030390025.1 Squalus acanthias | reverse complement strand
ATAGATGGATGGTCAATGTTTCTATCCCCCATTTGCTCACGTAGGAGCAACAACTTCAGCTATTTTCTGAGCTACTTGAAAGTGCCCCATAATACCGTGCTGCTCAATTCTTTTGCAAATGCACAATATTTCCCAGCATAAGTGGAGGTTGGAAACAGTTGGTGGGTATGTACTGGCCAGTGGTGGAAAAATCTTAAATAGAGATCCAGCATGTAGGAAAGATTTATCTTTGAAAATCAAAGCGATGCAAAGGATGAGGGAAACTGAGATGGAAAGTACTGCTCCCATAGTTTTCTTTGGGCTTTCTATTAGTTATCCTCATAGTTGCCAACCGTCTGCTTTTGGAGCAGACAAATCAGCTTTTCCAGCCCTCATTCATGTTGTTCATGCAGGGACCCAGAAAACAGCTAATTCAAAGATCACTAAAATCCTACGTGGCTCAAACTCTTCTACGTTGTTGCTGGTTTGTTTTCACATCTGGCCAGGCTGCCACCCACCTTGACTCGTGGGTGCTGTGCTTCAGACTACAGGACAGGCTTAGTCTCCCATACCTGCGCTGAAAGTGCCTTGTGTGTGAGTGTGTGTGGACATGGGAGCTGCGCTTAGCTGTTTGCTTAGGGCTTCCTCTGTAAAGCCATGACCGCTTTCATCATGCTGGATTGGATCATGCCCTAGAGAACTGGTCCAGCACTGCCCTAACACTGTGAAGCTGAGGAAAGCAGCCAGGAAATGATCTGTCACTGTACAAGTGTGATGCAAAGATCACTTTTTTAACTGAAGTAAGGCTGACTTTGAAGGAATGAGATGTAAGTTGAACACGTTAAACTGGGCTGAGCTGTCAACAGGTAAACGGACAGAAGAAAAGTGGGAGTTGTTCAAAGAGGTATTAAGTACAATACAAGACCAATACATACCCCTAAAGAGCAATCGTTCCACTTGTACAGTCAAGTAACTATGGTCGACATATGAGGTAACACGGAATATAAAACTAAAGGATGTGACTTACACAAATAGCAAGAAAAGTGATAATCCAGCGGACTGGGAGAAATATAGAAAGCAACCAAAGATAAGAAAAATATTAAGAGCTGCAAAAGGGAATTTTAAAAAAATCTTGGAAGTAATATAAAGGCTAATAGTAAAGTTTGTATAAATATATTAAGAGTAGAAGAGTGTCTAAGGGAGGTGTGGGCCCATTAAAGACAGACACAGGTGATACTGTAATAGATACCAAGGTGGTAGCAGATTTATTAAACAAGTACTTTGTATCTGTTATCACAGTAGAGGAAGAGGATAAAATATCAGCGATGTAAGAAAAACTAAAAATAAATCATGGGGAGGAACTTATTGGATTCAATATAAGTAACAAAATGGTAATGGTGAAAATAATGAGACTTAGGATAGATAAATCTCCAGGACATGATGGTCTCTACCCCAGGGTATTAAAAGAAGTAGGTTAAGGAATTGCAGAAGCGTTAATCTACAGTCTGTAGTCTACTATCTGAATTTTCAGAAGGCAATTGATAAGGTGTCGGCTTGTTA
Source organism: Squalus acanthias (assembly GCA_030390025.1). Taxonomy (NCBI): domain Eukaryota; kingdom Metazoa; phylum Chordata; class Chondrichthyes; order Squaliformes; family Squalidae; genus Squalus; species Squalus acanthias. The sequence continues at coordinate 165,382 of JASTWF010000888.1, read as the reverse complement.
GAAAAATTCAGGTGGATGGTATTTGGTGTCAGCCTCGGCTCAGTGGTAAATCTCTTGCCTCTAAGTCAGTGGGTTCAACACCCACTCTAAAGAATTCAGCACATAATCTAGCCTAACACTTCAGTGCAGTACTGAGGGAGTGCTGCACTGTCAGAGATGCCGTCATTCGGATGAGACGTTAAACCTAGTCTGCCCTCTCAGGTGGATGTAAATATGCCATAGCACTATTTTGAAGAAGAGCAGAGGAGTTCTCCCTGGTTTCATGGCCAATATTCATCCCTCAACCAACATCGCTAAAACAGATTATCAGGTCATTATTACATTCCTGTTTGTGGGACTTTGCTGTGCACAAATTGGCTGCTGCATTTCTCTACATTACAACCATGACTACACTTTAACAGTACTTCAATGGCTGTAAAGAGCTTTGGAACATCCTGAAGTCATGAAAGGCGCTATATAAATGCAAGTCTTTCTTTCTTATGCTTTATTGTGTCCATCTATAAAGCCATAACTATCTCAGAGAAACGTGAAGAGGAACAGGAGAACACAGAATCTTCTGCTGAAGAGGAGTCCTAAACAACTGATGAAGATTTGGGCGGTATAATCAGTGTTGCCATAAATTAAGGATTAACCAACTAGGTTTGTAAATTGAGGGAAAATACACAACTTTCAAGTAGCCACGTAAACCACTGTTCGAGGCAAAATACAGTTAAACGTCTGAGTAAATGATTCACACAATTTGACAAAGATTTCTCCTTTGAATTAAAGTGCTAATTTGATAAATGTGGCAAGTGAAACAATTATTGATATTATCAGTACTATTAGCTGCTCATACTGTGATTTTTAAAATTCAACATCTCACTTTGTATTTCGATAAGAACAGTTATAATTCTGATTACATTACCTGGAAAAGTTTTGTATTTCCATAGATAACAAAAATGATTCGAGATATAACAACATTGGGCTGGTTCTTAACATTGTCCAGAAGAGTTGGCGGTAGTTCAATTTTAGCCTTTAGGGCTAAGTTAGAGATATTTTTTTGCTGTATCTGTTTAATAATAAAAATAGAAATTATTTGCTTGTCTGTGCACTGGAATTTCAGGAGCAACATGCTGAAAGAATTTGGGGAGATAACAGGCTGGATTCTTCTCTGGGTGGATAGAAAGAGCTTCTCTTCAGTGGTAAATCCAGCCACTTATTCTGAGGGCTACTCACTGACAGTAACTACCATATTAAGGTAAGATGATAACTGACTGCCAGCATTCTGGTTAGGGGCACAACAATGACTACCGCAATAAATGAGGAAAGGATGGAAGGTCTGGGTTACAGTAAGGCACATTTCTATGTGGTGTCTGCCCCAATGTAACTCAAATACACTGGACACTAAGGACTGAACTCCAACTCTGTCTGAGGGGAAAATCAACACAGCAGTAAAAAGGAATGTCTAGTTGTTCTTATCTCTGCTGCCACTTTAAAAAGTGAGCAAAAAAAAAATCAGGAGATGGATTGACAACACTATGGGCTAGAAATTCATTATAGCCCAGGAATGGGCGGTATAATTAGAAAAGTTGGAGAATTAGTGCCAGGCGCTAATGCTTTCGACTGCACGCAGAATTCATGCTCACTTCTCAAAGAAATGATTGGAGCGCTAATTCAAGTGTTAAAGCCCAAACTCACTGGCGTTACACTCAAAGGGTGGACCAATATCGGGTGCAGTCTAATCGCAAGTCATGAATGCCACTGGCATTTTTCAGTTCTTAAAGGGGAGGTTCGTTGATGCTGCAGAACCTCATTCTCAGCATTGCTGGCTGCCTCAGCAAACAGCAGCAGGTCAAGGAGAAGGAGCCGGAGGACTGAAGCAACTGTACTCATGGCAGATCCACACCCCAGGGAGAGAGCCCGCAGATTCTGCGATCAAGCATTGGAGGTGTTGGTGTTCGCTGTGGAGAGACAGAGGGCGGTGCTCTATCCGGCAAGTGGCAGGAGACCCTCGCCGCAAGTCTTCCGCTCCATGTGAAGGGCGGTAGCGCAGCACATCTCGGGCAGCACTGTGGTCCTCAGGACCCCCACACAGTGCAGGAAGAAATTTAACGACCTCACTCGGGTGGTCAGGGTGAGTGAATGCTTCAACAAATGATACATACCACCATCTGAACAACTGTCTTTACACACTGCCCAAAGCACCACACCCCCAGCACTCACCCACCAACAATCTCCACCTACCAACACTCACACCCACATCTCACACCTCGCACACAATGACACCTATTCAATTATGGCAGGCACATCACCCAAACACATTGCTCCACACTCACTCACACACTTTCCTTTCTCTTGCAGGCCAAGGTGGCTCACAACAGGAGGGAGCAGGAGCGCACAGGCAGGGGACAAGTTGACACCCAACCACTGTCTGCGCTGGAAAATAGAGTGCTGCAGATTATTGGGCGCCACATGGTGGGCGCTGTGGCCACCGGTGACATTGACCCCCTTGGGGACAACAACGGTATGTTCATCCCTACTCCTTCTTCTCACATCCCACTTCCTCCTCACCCCACAAGCATTTTGCACTTTCCAGCTAATCATGGTGTATGCATGCATTTCTCCCTTCCTGCCCCCTCCCCTCAGCTTAACCTGACTCTTGTGGCTTTATGCTTTCAGATAATCAGCAAGCACCTGAGCAGCCTGTCCCTGAGGGCACCAACCGTAGAGTGCGAGGTGGGAGAAGAGGAGGAGGAAGAAGAAATCGCGTCACTGCATGTCTCACCCACAGACACCAGCTCAGGTACTGGCACTACACGTTCTTTAGAGGCTATTATAGTAGTGGGATCTGCACAGGGTGAGGCACCGGGGACAAGTGGGCTGCAGCAAGGCCAGGGGGATAGGGCAGCTCGGGGGCCACCTCCCCGGAGGGCAAGTGTGCGCACGAGTTCTGCTGCACAGGACTCAGATGAGGACCTCGATAGGGAGGCATTCAGAAGAAGGGTGATGGGCATGCACACGGAGATGATAGGTGCACTGGCAAGGGTGCCTGAGAGCCTCTCGGCAATGATAAGGAGGGTGGATGAGTCCCCCTCCAACATTGCACAAGGTTCTGCGCACAGCATGGAGCCCATCATTTACAGTCTGAAAAGGATGGTAGACTCCCAGAGAGACCGTGCTGACCCAGACCTGATGCCACGTGTGATGGGTGAACTGGCAGCTTCCATTGCAACACAGGTGGAAGCGACGCAACGTCTTAGTGCTGTAATGCAGTCTATGCTTGGTGGCATCCAATCACAGACTGCTCTCTTGCAGTCTCAGCTTGATGCCACGCAAGCTCTGACTGCTGCCATCGTGGCTGGGTCTACCTCCGTCAACCAGGGCTTTCATGGTGTCGCACCAGGCTAGCAATCTGTGCTCCAACAGATTGTTAGGGATTCTGAGGTGCTGCCCCGGGTGAGTGGCAGTGGGTCAGTGGAGCAGGAACCTGCTGTCCTCTCTCAGGATGACAGCATTCCTGCTCCCACCACTGCCACTCCGTCATTGCCCTTGTCGCTGCCTGTCATCCAGCCAGCCCAGACTGCTGCCGCCCATGCTGAGGTGGTGCAGTCTACAGCTGGGCCTTCCAGGCAAGGCCATCTGAAGTCTCCCGCATGGACACTCAGCAGCCTTCCACCAGCCCTGCTGCAGCCACTGGGCCAATGCTTTGTAGGAGCACTAGAGTAGGCAAAGGCACAATAACGACAGGCACTGAGGGATTCCACAAAAGTGAATAGTTAATATTTTTGTTGTAAATATGTGTTCACTGATTTTTGATAAATTTATTAATTCAGTTTGGATTCTTTTGTGGTGTGTCTCATTTCAGCTTTCCACTGTTATATGGCCTGCGATAGAGATGGAATAATGGGGATGTGGTGAGCAATGTTGGATTTAAAAAAAAAATGTAGCTACTTTTTAGGTGCCACAACACTCCTGATACTAAATAATGTTGAAATTACGGAATGAGACTGTTGCGCGATGTGAAACTGACAAGAATGCACTGAAACTGCACTACCCTGACAGCTGCAACTCATTACTCATGATCCCTTTAAATAGCATCCCTGGAGCTGGCTTCTGGCTGCTTCACGCCAGTTCCCCTTGTCGCTGTTTACTCCAGGTGCTAAGGTAGGAGGTGACAATCAATTTCGCAGATCGGGCAGTCAGTGAGCATTGCACACTCACTGACGTCACAATCCACCTGTCGTTGAGGCTCCTGCCGATAACTGTTAGTGGCGGTGCTGCGGGAGAGGGGTGGGGGGATTTAAGCTGTGGCATTGGATTCACTTCGCCCCGGCGATAATGCTCTAGTGCCCCGTTAGCACCATCTGCTGGCGCATACGGGAGGCGCTAAGGTACAAAATTTTTCCCCTGATAAGTCAATTCAGCCTATGTACCTCCTGATGACAAGTTCAAGAGCAGCTTTGGTAGAGACTTGGGATCAGGTCAACTACTTGTCTTGTTAGTCAACAAACAGTGAATGGATTGTAGGGAAGTCTAGAATACGGTGACAATGTGAATTTAAAAGGGGGGATTAACAATAATTTTAAAAGTGCAACACTGAGAAAAGCTCTACACCTTCTCTAAAAGTATTTAATCAGAAATCAATACAGATCACCACACTAATGCCATTGTCCACAATGCAGACCTAAAATCAACACTTACCAAATCTGAATTAGGAAAGTGGATCCCTGTGAACTTTTCAGGTTCTATTTTTAGAACATGAGCAAATACATTTGGTGTTGAGAAGGATTGGTTTTCTCCTTCAATTTTTATCTCCATGAGTATTCTGTGCAGAGCTAAGCTGACTTCATTACTGTAAAAGAATGATCGTATCAGCAAACAATCAACAAGGAAAGAACTTATCAAAGAGAAGTTTAAAAATCAGAATACAGGAAACTTTCATTTATCCGGCATCAACGGGACCGGCGTGGTGCCGGTTTATCGAAAGTACCGGATAACGGAGAGTTATATCTACCGAGGCTATTTTTAACAAAGAGACTCCAGGCAGCGCGGGAGAATCAAATCCTGCTACTGCAGTGTTTCGGACTTCCGACAGCGCCAGGTGGCCGAGTAGTGGCACTTTTGAAAAGTACCCCTACTGACTAAATCGGCGTTCGCGGACTCGGACTCGGACTCAGGATCGGCAACATTGCCGGTTATTTGAGAGGAGTTTTCGGAGCACTCGGTGTTCGCGGAGACTCGACTGCGGCTCGGCAACATTGCCGGTTATTTGAGAGGAGTTTTCGGAGGATGATTTTTGCCGGTTAAGCGAGAATTCCGGATATTTGGGTGCCGGATAAACGAAAGTTTCCTGTATAAGAAGCAAATTTGGTTTAAAAAGGCTCCTCAAAATAAATTTTCTGAAATAATGAAAGTAGCTCAAGAAGTGATTTTGGAAATTATACATTACTTAATCAGAAATCAATACGGTTTACTGATACTGTAAGGAAAACATTCTCTTTAAATGCATTGTCGGTATGATCCATGGAAGAGCCCAACAATTTGTAATCAGGCTGTTCTGAGCAGAATTTCCAGGTTTGAACCTACTTATTCATGACAAGTTCCCCAAGGGACTGTTATCCAAAACAGCTGGGAAGAGAGAGCAGGCAGGGTGGGGAAGTTAGCAGACCTGAGGACTAGTGGAAAGGTAAGGAGACCCAGCTGTTTCCTGGATCAAACATCTGTCCCAAGTCTGCATGCCACAAAGTGTATCACAGAACCCATTCATCTTTTACTGCTCATCTCTTCAAAGCTGCCAAGCAACTTTGTAGTTATTTGAATGTTTAGCATGCAGGGCCATTCAGCAGCATGGCATGGCATGTTTCCAGCCTGCAACCTTATCTGAAACATTAAGGGGGAGAAATTCAGTATCGCCCCATTTGGGGCGCAATTATCGGCCGGGCGCAAAGATTAGCGCCTGGCGCTAATTATCGCCACCGACTGCAAACTTGACTTTTATCGCCCCTGGAGGTGATTGGAGCGCTAAATCAGGCGCTTCACACCTGTCTTAAGGCGCAAAGGCCGAGGAGCGAGGCGCTACCTCAGAGCGCTGGCGAAGCTCATGTGATGTCAGTCAGCAATGGAACACACACACAATGGCACCGGCCAGTTCTTAAAGGGGATGGTTGATCTTGCTTTCCATCCACATCCTGCTCATTGCAGCCTTGAATCCCGGCCTGGAGAGACCTGCACATCAAATCTGCTGGAAAGAACAATCGAGAGTACCAGGGAAAGAGCTTGGAGTGCAGCCCCCACAGTCTCTTCTAAATCGATACAAGGAATGGCAAATCAAAATGAACCTGCAAAGTGCTGCTCAGTACCCAAAACTCCTTCACACAGCGTTGAATCTCTCCAGAAGTCTCTCTCTCTCGCTCTCAGAATGTGTGGTTCAAAAATGGCACCAACAATAAAAGGCAGGAAGCGGTCGCCTTTAAATAGCGCTCCCCCAGTCCCTTCATGACTGCAAAACGCTCCCCTCAACCTGTCGTTGCTAGCGTCAGGCGGTAAGGCAGGGGGCGCCACTCAATATCTGCTCCAGGACGATACCGGGGCATTGCGCACTCGACTGACGTCACGATCTGCCGGCGCAGGAGATCGTGGCAGTAGTGTTTAGCGCCGCCGCAAAATGTCTAGTTAATTTCGCGAGCGGCGCAAACATCGCCGCGCCTGGGCACTAGATTCTTTGCGCCCCATTAGCGCCCTCTTAAGGCGCTAACGGGAGTCGCAACCTACTGAATTTTTCCCCCTAAATCTCTCACCAAATCTTTCCAACACAACCTGTCAGCATTTTGCAAGTTCATTTGCTGACATGCACAATGGGCTACTGGTTGGGCAGTGATGAGGAGGGCTGTTCCTTCTCTTTGGCAGCTGGAGAATTGAAGAACAACATGTTTTATAATACCGACAGTGACACCCCGACAGTCAACCAGAGCTTATAGCCCCGATTTTAACTCGGGGTGTGAATTGGGTGGGAGAAGGCCAGGCGAGCGGGAACCCCCCATGAAATCGCAAGCGTGAGACCTGGGCGATTTACTCCCATGTGACATCGCGAGCGTGAAACCCGGGCGATTTACTCCCATGTGACATCGCCAGCGTGAAACCCGGGTGATTTACTCCCCCGTGACATCGCGAGCGTGAGACCCGGGCGCTTTACTCCCAGGTGACATCGCGAGCATGAGACCCGGGCGATTTACTCCCCCGTAACATCGCGAGCGCAAGACCCGGGCGATTTACTCCCCCGTGACATCGCGAGCATGAGACCCGGGCGATTTACTCCCCCGTGACATCGCAACGTGAGACCCGGGCGATTTACTCCCCCGTGACATCGTGAGTGAGACCCGGGCGATTTACTCCCCCGTGACATCGCGAGCGAGACCCGGGCGATTTACTCCCCCGTGACATCGCGAGCGTGAGACCCGGGCGATTTACTCCCCCGTGACATCGCGAGCGTGAGACCCGGGCGATTTACTCCCCCGTGACATCGCGAGCGAGACCCGGGCGATTTACTCCCCTGTGACATCGCGAGCGTGAGACCCGGGCGATTTGCTCCCCCGTGACATCGCGAGCGTGAGACCCGGGCGATTTACTCCCCCGTGACATCGCGAGCGTGAGACCCGGGCGATTTATTCCCTGTGACATCGCGATCCTGAGACCTGGGCAATTTTAACTCCATCCTATGGCCAGGTAAACACAAACAGTCTGGGGTTAAGTTGATCAATGGATTTAGTCTCAATGAGCACCTAATGCTTTCTGATGGGCAGGTTTATGATGTAGATTGGGTTATTGATCATATATATGGAGCATGGTCAATGAACACCTGCCTTTAGCATTGACTGAGCCAGATATACCAGCCTGCAAACCGCAGGTTATTGAAGCTGTCTAGGTTAATGGATAATGGATGAGAATGCAACCAGTGAGCGGAGAGGTAGAATGGGACGTGTGAGGAGAGGTAGAATGGGACGTGTGAGGAGAGGTAGAATGGGACGTGTGAGGAGAGGTAGAATGGGATGTGTGAGGAGAGGTAGAATGGGATGTGTGAGGAGAGGTAGAATGGGACGTGTGAGGAGAGGTAGAATGGGATGTGTGAGGAGAGGTAGAATGGGATGTGTGAGGAGAGGTAGAATGGGACGTGTGAGGAGAGGTAGAATGGGATGTGTGAGGAGAGGTAGAATGGGACGTGTGAGGAGAGGTAGAATGGGATGTGTGAGGAGAGGTAGAATGGGACGTGTGAGGAGAGGTAGAATGGGATGTGTGAGGAGAGGTAGAATGGGACGTGTGAGGAGAGGTAGAATGGGACGTGTGAGGAGAGGTAGAATGGGACGTGTGAGGAGAGGTAGAATGTGATGTGTGAATGTAGGAAACCAGGTAGTGTAATACAAAAACCAAGAAAATACAGAAAAGAACAGGAAGCCGGTTTTCCTGTGTAGTTATTCCAGGTGGACAAAGCAGGAGGATAATTGGGCAGTGAGCCACTTGACTGGCTCCCCACTGCCTGATGGCACATCTGGGATTTTCCACTGGAAATGTCATGAAGTGGAAAAATACATCCGCCAAAATATGGGCAGGATTATTACGCAAATGATGGGATGACACTATATGATATAGTTCCCATAATGTGAGCCCGAGAGGTGCTCAGTACCTGGTGCCCAGCATTGCCATGGAATGTGCGGGGATGTAGTGTGTTAAATTGAAATGACTGGCTGGCGCAATCGATCGCAGAGCCTTAGTCACTGTGGTCACAATGGGAACTTTGAAAAGTTGAAAGTTTAAAAAAATGATTACATCTTCAGGTGCCACAGGAAATTCCCTCACTCCATCAAAAACATCAATGGTCACGGTGCCCATCCTCAATACGGAACTGACCCTGGCCCAAGGACATTAGCCTGAACCAGGAGCTCAGGGAAGGGCAGACAACATGATCCACTGCCATTGCGGCGAAAAGGAAAATAGTCCCTCAACTGTCTCCTATCAAACGTTTCAATGGACACTTGCGGGTAGATGTTCAATTTGCTGCCCGGGCATAAAATTGGCATTGTGGATCGACGGAAGTGAAAATTAGACCGTTTCTATAATGGGTGGCTGATCAGCAACACCAGTTTTAAGCCATAGCGACAAATTGCAAATCTATCCATGTATTCTGTTCTCAGACTGACATGGCATTCTGCGAGCACCGATTCCTACCGATCAGAAATGTGACCATCACATTGTTCGATGAGGGTGTTCACTATTTTGACTGCATCGTAATTGCTATTATTTTTCTGTGTGGGAATGAGTTGCTGCTCCAAGTCACGGCACATCCGGCTGGGGTCCGAAACATGAGGAGTCAGATTTTCACCTGAATGGAGAGGGAACAGGAAGGGGACAAAATAAATACAAGTAAAGTGCTTTGAATTCATTGCTGAGTAATTTCAGCATCCGGTGGCTCTGAATGTAAGATCCCTCTGTATTTTTGAAGATCTGCTGCTTTCTGCATTACACAGGACAGATGAATCTCCTACTCTGTGTACCAAAGGAGAAATGTCATGGTGCAGCTGGCAACAGTTTTGTTGATACATTTTCTTGCACAGTCATAGTTGATAACTGTATTAATAAATAGGATCGGTTTTCAGGGCAATGGGATCTGTACCACCAGCATGGAACGTGTGTGCAGGGATGGGAAATTGATGGGAAACGGTCCCTGGCAGCCGGCCAGATTGACAGGCTGGGCATAGTGGTTGGCACTGGTGCCTCGCAGCGCCAGGGACCCGGGTTCGAATCTGACCTCGGGTGACTGTCTGTGTGGAGTTTGCACATTCTCCCCGTGTCTGCGTGGGTTTCCTCCGGGTGCTCCGGTTTCCTCCCACAGTCCAAAAATGTGTGGGTTAGGTTGATTTGGCTATGATAAATTGACCCTTAGTGTTAGGGGGGGATTAAATATGTGGGGTTATGGGGATAGGATGGGATATGTTAGGGGGAATTAAATACGTGGGGTTGCGGGGGTAGGGTGGGATATGTGTACTGTGGGGATTAAAGCAGGGACAGGGTACTGGATTTGGATGATCAGCCATGATCGTATTGAATGGTGGAGCAGGCTCGACGGGCCGAATGGCCTACTCCTGCTCCTAGATTCTATGTTTCTATGTTTCTATGCACCAGTTCGCTTCTCAGACCAGGTTCTCAGTCTGCTCCTTGCAAGCACTTGTGTGAGATTCCCTTTGTGCCAGATTGAGGAGTGATGAAATACCCAAGGGCATCTTCAGTGATGTCCGGGCTCCTTCCAGGCTGTCGGGACTAGTGCAGGATTTGGTCACTAAAGAGCTGTGATTTAGGTCTGTAGGAGGTGCACTGGGTGGGTTTTTATCCTGCTCATGTACTAATGCAATTGTGGCACATTTAAAGGTTTTGTGGGGACAGGTGTATAAGAGTGAGGTTCATAAAGATAATAGGGCACCTCTTCAACCTACTGCATGAGTACCTGCAGCCACACTCATCTACTCTCATTGCTCTCTCTGTGGCTGTGAAGGTGCCTTCAAATTTTATGACATCAGGTCATATCAGGCAGCCACAAACGATCTCTGGTCTATCAGCCAGGATGCAGTACGGGCCTGGATTCATCAGGTGATTGAATCGCTTTACAGGAGAGCTGGGGATTTTATCACCTTTCACATCACAGCAAGGCAACTGTGAGATAGGGCCATCCAGTTTACAGGGTAGTTGGTCTTCTCAAAGTCTGGGGTGTAATCTATGCTGCCTACAGAACACCCCTTAACTATCTCAACAGGAAGAGCTTCCACTCCCTCAGTGTACAGATTGTGAGTGACAGCACTCAGAGGATGCTACACGTCAGATATGCTGCAAGTTGTCACAATGCATTCATCCTTCAATATTCAGCCCACCTGACATTTCAGTTCAGAATATCATGTCAACAGATGGATTGTGGTTGCTAACGCCTACCCTCAGATAATGGCCCCACTAAGAGTGGCCCAAATAGGCGAGGAGTGCTACAGCGGGTGACATGCCTCTACAAGAGTGGCTATTGAGAGGACCATCGGCTTTCACTGCATGGACAGGTCGGGAGGGGCTCCAGATTCCATAGTTGTACCCTGCTCTGCCCTTCACAGCTTCATCATACAAAAAGTACTGTCTCTTTGCTGGCACAGAGGACCTGGCTCCATTGGAGGCAGAACGACGTGGAGGAGAGCAGCAATCCGAGGACTCCTCAGTGAGTGCTGCAAGGGGCATCAGATCACATCTCATCACTGAAGTTTTCTCTGTAACGCAGTCTACCTCGGACACCAGACCCTTACCTCCTTCTCCCTCACTTTTAAATGAAAGGACAATCCCCCAATCCAGTACTCAACCTACACCATGACAACACACCAGCCCTCTTTGCCTCTACATGAACGTTCGACTAATCATGGCCTGGGTAATTAAGGGTACCTTTTCCTGCATGACTGTGACCTTCATGGATAACAATGTCATTGCATATTCTATTTTATTACAGTAAAGTCCAAAGCGAACAGTAGCCAACCTACTCTTTCCAAACATTGTGCTTTCCCTAGGTGGACGCATGTGTCATTTTGACACCTATTCTAGTGCTTCCCTTAGGTCTAACCAGAGAGCCAGTATCACCAGAGGTGGTTGGCTGTTCATGCTCTACAAAAGAGTCATGGATCTGAGATGGTCTTCCTCGCATGGCAGCTTGTTGCTGGCAGGGAGCCACTGCTGGCTACATCTCTGGAGCTTGTTCCTGGACAATCTGGTGTAGCCCCACACATTGCCCTGGCGTGGTGCTCTGAGGGGGAAGGCCAGAGGCCTGGCATGGGCTGCTGTCCTGAGTGATGGCAGTATCTGGCAGTAGACTCCAGCCATCACCATCCTACTGGCCCTAGATTTGTGTCCCTACTGATCAGTGCAATGGCTGATCTAATGGCAGCTATCAGATTCTGGAGCTCTGAGAGACCGCAACATGCATCACAGTCGCCATGGTCAGGAAGCCACGATGCAGGGTGCTGTGTATTCCGTTCCCTATTGCCACCAGAGCTGCAGTCTGTGCTTCTGTGGAGGTGGAAGCACTGACTGGTCCTTGGCTACCTCTTAGTTGAGGGTCTGCTGCAGATTAAACATAGAAGATAGGAGCAGGAGTAGGCCATTCGGCCCCTCGAGCCTGCTCCGCCATTCGATGAGATCATGGCTGATCATCCAAACTCAGTACCCTGTACCTGCCTTCTCCCCATATCCCTTGATACCTTTAGCTTTAAGAAATATATCTAACTCATTCTTGAATATATTTAATGACTTGGCCTCAACTACCTTCTGTGGTAGAGAATTCCACAGGTTCACCACTCTCTGGGTGAAGAAATTCTTCCTCATTTCTGTCCTAAATGGCATACCCCTTATCCTTAGATTATGACCCCTGGTTCTGGATTCTCCGACCATCGGGAACATTCTTCCTGCATCTAGTTTGTCCAGACCTGTCAGAATTTAATATGTTTCGATGAGATCCCCTCTCATTCTTCTATACTCCAGCTCGTATAAGCACAATCGACCCAATCTCTCCTCATATGTCATTCCTGCCATCCCAGGTATCAGCCTTGTGAATCTTCACTGAACTTCTTCCATGCCGAGAACATCCTTCCTCAGATAAGGCGACCAAAACTGCACACAGTACTCAAGGTGTGGTCTCACCAAGGCCCTGTACAACTGCAGCAGGACATCCCTGTTCCTATAATGAAGCTGAGAAGTCGCACAACACCAGGTTATAGTCCAACAGTTTTATTTGAAATCACAAGCTTTCGGAGCGCTGCTCCTTCGTCAGATAAAGTGAGGGATCTCCGCATTATAATGAAGCTGCCATACATTCTATTGGTGCCTGCAACAAAGAAAAGTTCAACCTACAGCTAGATGGACATGTGAAGTGTTGATGTGAAAGGTTCTGTCAGAGCTTCCCTTGTGGCTTGTATGCTATGGTCAGAGACCTATTTCGAATTGGCAAGCTGTGGCCATACATAACTTGACACACTTCCTCATGCTATAGAACATTTTCTTCATCTGTTGCCATGATCTTTGATGTGGGAGACAGTTTGACTCAATTAACCGCCTTCCGCAATGCTTGTAGCACATTGTGGCATGGAGAAGGGTTCCACTGAGACACAAATAAGACTGTCCTCTTCTGCTGCGCCTCTTCCAACAGAATATCTAAGTTCACTTCATCAAAAGGGGCATTTCTAGACACATTCCTTTGTCGACGTTCCATTGTTGATATGGGGGATTTCCGACAGTCAACAAACAGCAGGCTTGAAGTGAAAGCCCTTTCAGAGTTGCTGCTCTCTGGATATCCTACACCATGGCCTGGATTTTCCGGTGGGTATGACTGAGAGTACGCCGTCATACCCGCCTTTGAAATATACCGCAAGTTCGGGATATCCGCATGCGCATTCACTAAATCCCGAACTTACGATCTGTCAAGGTATGGCTTGACAGATCATCCGCACCGCCTTGGAAATCACAATTGCTGGCACAGAGTTGGGCTATTTGCCCACCAACTGCCCAGCAATTTCGTCCAAATATTTTATGGCTAGTGAAAGCAGAGCAGGGCCTGTTTCACATCTTAAAAGATCTATAGTCTCCCCTGCAGTGTCATTAGAAATACACCTGAAGATAGGTTTTGCTAAAAGGTTCGCAATGATTTTTGTACCACATTTTTCACAACCATTTGTTTTCTCTTAAATACTATACATATGTCAACACCAATAAAAAAGAATTAAAATCTAAATATTTTAGAAGCAATTTCACTTTGTCTCAGCAATCAGTTTACAGAGAATCCAGGTGCTCAGTACAGTGATTAGAAGTAACTAGAAACTGCAAGAAGCTGTGTTGTTAGATCTCTCTGCTTGGTTTAATACTTCTCCTTAATCACTGCCCAAGGAGAAATATTGACCTTCAACAGTATCATTAAACTATTGACTGGGGCAAGAAAGAGAATACAAACGTAAAACTGGGCTTTTATTAAATTTAACTCAGACATCGAACAAACGTGACCTTTCAACTTTGGCTACCTTCTACCTTTATTCTTCGCAATGTTTAGTATCTTTAGTTTGCAATTGCTTGGTAGAAACCTTATAAAGTGCAAGGCCGCGATTTGGCCGGCGCTCAGAGGGCGGGTTTGGAGGTGGGTCAGAGGTTAAATTTGTTTTGATTGACTGCGGGTTCCGACACCACCGTCAACCCGCCTCCACGCAACTTTGCCAAGTGTCGGCTCCGGGAGTCCCAATCAGACCCGCCACCAACGGCGGGAGAGGCACTAAAGGCCGTTAACAGCGTGTTAACTGCCTACATAATCCGATTTTAGCAGGCTCTTCCCATTTTAGGACATTTTCAGCATGTTCCACGCCGTTCGCAAAACACGCCAGCTGATTGTGCCGGGTTCAGCAAGTACCTGAATTCTTGACAGCTGCACCTGCAGCATAAAAGCGGACCTGTAACATGGCTGACTTTCAGATGACGGAACTTTGTTTTTTGAGGTGTTGGAACACTTTTTGCAGGTCTACTGTGCTTGTAAGTGGTTAAGCTGAGATCCATATGCACTGTGACCTCCTTAGAAAACCCTCTCCCCACATTGACTGAGCGCTTATAACATCTATTCCTGAACTGTGACACATACCAGTGGAATGGGAACCATTTATACCCTCTCATCCTGGTCCTCAGAATCGGAGGAAGAGCAGCCACGGCAGCAGCAGAATGAGGCACAAGAGCAGCAGCAACAACAGGAGCGCCAACCTTCTCCTCACCCACCTGATGCTGCACAAGGCAGAGGGCGTCAGCGCAGGGCTGCACCTCGCCGCAGGAGATACCCCCAACACAGGGTTTACAGGCAGAGGATGAGCTTCCTCAACATGACTGAGCAGCAGTGCCAAAGGAGGCTGAGACTTTTGCGAGAGGTAGTCGCTAATATCTGCGCAGTGCTGCACCAACACCTGGAGCCCAGAGGGGCAGGTGGACACTCCTTACCAGTGGCTGTCAAAGTCACCACCGCCCACAATTTTTTTGCTTCAGTTTCCTTCCAGGGATCATCAGCAGACATCAGCAGCATCTCCCAGTCGGCCGCACACACTTGCATCACGCAGGTTACCGATGCCCTTTTTGCAAAGGCGCATAATTACATCCACTTCTCCAAGGATGAAGCAAGTGTAACCGCGCATGCGGTTGGCTTTGCAAATATGGTAGGCTTGCCTAGGGTGCAGGGCGTCGTAGACTGCATACATGTGGCCCTGAGGGCACTCCATCACAACTCAGCTGTATTTGTGAACCGCAAGGGCTTCCACTCCCTTAACGTCCAGCTGCTGTGTAACCACAGGAAGAACATTATGCATGTTTGCGCCAAGTTCCCTGGCAGTTGCCATGACTCGTTCATCCTGTGGCAATCTACTGTGCCTCAGCTCTTCAATCCGCCAACCCAACTTTCCGGATGGCTAATGGAGACAAGGGCTATCCCCTGACGCCATTGAGGAGGACATCAAACGAAGCTGAAGAGCGCTACAAGGTGAGCCACATTTCCACCAGAGCCATCATCGGGCAAACCATCGGCTTGCTCAAAATGCAATTCAGATGCCTTGACAGATCAGGTGGAGCCCTACAGTACTCAGCAACCAGGGTCTCCGGAATCATCGTTCTCCTCTGTGCACTGCACAACATCGCACAGCAGCGTGGCTTACAGCTGCCTGAGGAACAAGTGGCTCAGCACACAGCCTGCTCAGAGGAGGAGGAAGAGGAAGAAGACCTTGCGGAGGCGGATGTGCTAGTTCCACCAGCACGCGAGCAATTTGCTGGCCGCGATGAAAGGAATGCACTAATCCATGCCAGATTCGCTTAAGTTTACGAAGCAAACACATGTGGCTGCCACTTTCTTAACACACCATACTCCATCTGTACAATAAACTGTGGGTTCCTCTCACTCGCACCACCATCATTACAGATGAAAGGCACCCTGACACCTCACTGTGACACTTCCATTTCTGGGCACACATAGGCCAACTCTTTGAATGTTTGCCATTGCATTTCTTGATTACAATTGAAATGATGATGATAATCTTCAATTTGTATTACATCAAAACACCCAAGTGACTACCCTTGTGACTATTTGTGTGTTAACTTTCTCTTACGCGTGTTTCTACGTGGTGCTTCCCCTGTGGCTTCAGCAGATGTGGAGGCACCTTGCTCACTTTCATGCTGCTCCTGCTTCGACACCTTTTGCGGGCGTCCTCTAAGTTTGCGAGCCTGGTAGGAAGGGGGATGAGGTGCTGCATCAAGAATTTAGGGAGCTAGGCAGCAGATTAAAGAGCAGGACCTCAAAGGTTGTAATCTCTGGATTACTCCCAGTGCCACGTGCTAGTGAATATAGGAACAGGAGGATAGAACAGATGAATGCGTGGCTAAAGAGTTGGTGCAGGAGGGAGGGTTTTAGTTTCCTGGATCACTGGGCCTGCTTCTGGGGAAGGTGGGACTTGTACAAGTCGGACGGTTTGCACCTGAACCAGAGCGGGACAAATATCCTTGCGGGGAGGTTTGCTAGCACTGTTGGCTGGGGTTTAAACTAACTTGGCAGGGGGATGGGATACAGAGTGGAGCTACAATAGGGGGTGATGTACAGTCAAATATAGAGAAAAAAACAAGTCAGCTTGGAAGACAGGGCAAACATGTAAGAGCAAGGCTGGAAGGCATTTATTTTAATGCAAGGAGTCTAGCGAATAAGGTGGATGAACTGAAGGTGTTGATAAACACATGGGAGTATGATATTGTTGCTAGCACGGAGACATGGTTGAGGGAGGGGCAAGACTGGCAGCTCAATATTCCAGGGTACAGAATCTTCAGGCGAGACAGAGGGGGAGGTATAAGAGGAGGGAGTGTCGCAATATTAATTAAGGAATCAATTACTGCCATAAGGAGGGATGATATATTAGCAGGTTCCTCCAATGAGACTATATGGGTGGAGCTTAAAAACAAAAAGGGGGCAAGCACTTTGCTGGGAGCGTACTATAGGCCCCCAAACAGTCAGGGGGAGATAGAGGAACAGATATGTAGGCAAATCTCAGAGAAATGTGCAAATAATAGGGTAATAATAATGGGTGATTTCAACTTCCCCAATATTAACTGGGATAGTCAGAGTGTGAAAGGCTTAGAGGGTTCAAAATTCTTAAAGTGCATCCAGGAGAGCTTTTTGAGCCAGCATGTAGAAAGTCCGACAAGGGAGGGGGCGGTACTGGACCTAATTCTAGGGAATGTGGCCGGCCAAGTGGAAGAAGTGCTAGTAGGTGAGCACTTTGGTGACAGTGACCATAATACGGTGAGATTTAAGGTGGTCATGGAAAAGGACAGGGATGGGCCGGAAATAAAGGTTCTAAATTGGGGGAAGGCCGATTTTAATAAGATAAGGCAGGATCTGGCCAAAATGGACTGGGATCAGCTGCTTGTAGGAAAATCCACATCGGAGCAATGGGATTCTTTCAGAAGGGAGATTGAGATCATACAATGGCAGCATGTTCACGTAAAGGTCAAGGGTGGTTCCAAAAACACCAGGGAACCTTGGATGTCAGGGGATATACGAGAATGGATCAGGAAAAAAAGGAGGGCTTTTGGCAGATACAAAATGCTAAAGACGGAGGAAGCCCTAGAGGAGTACAAAAAGTGCAGGGGGATACTTAAAAAAGAAATTAGGAGATCAAGGAGGGGCCATGAAATAACACTGGCGAGCAAAATAAAGGAAAATCCTAAGATGTTTTATAAGTATATTAAGGGTAAGAGGATAACTAGGGAAAAAATAGGGCCCATTAGGGACAAAAGTGGCAATCTGTGTGTGGAGCCGGAAGATGTAGGTGGGGTTCTAAATGAATTTTTTGCATCTGTTTTCACTATGGAGAAGGACGATGCAGACATAAAATTAGGGCAGGGGGACTGTGATATACTTGAACATTTTAACATCGAGAGGGAGGAGGTATTGGCGGTTTTAGCAGGTCTAAAAATGGATAAATCCCCAGGTCCGGACGAAATGTATCCCAGGCTGCTGTGTGAGGCAAAGGAGGAGATTGCGGGGGCTCTAACACATATATTCAGAACCTCTCTGGCCACAGGGGATGTGCCAGAGGACTGGAGAACCGCTAATGTAGTACCATTATTCAAGAAAGGGAGTAGGGAAAAACCGGGGAACTACAGGCCAGTGAGCCTAACATCAGTGGTAGGAAAATTATTGGAAAAAATTCTGAGGGACAAAATTAGTCTCCACTTGGAGAGGCAAGGATTAATCAGGGTTAGCCAACATGGCTTTGTCAAGGGAAGATCATGTCTGACTAATTTGATTGAATTTTTTGAGGGGGTGACTAGGTGTGTGGATGAGGGTAACGCAGTGGATGTGGTATACATGGATTTCAGTAAGGCCTTTGATAAAGTCCCGCACAGGAGACTGGTCAAGAAGGTAAGAGCCCATGGAATCCAGGGTGCCTTGGCACATTGGATACAAAACTGGCTCAGTGGCAGAAGGCAGAGGGTGATGGTCGAAGGTTGTTTTTGTGACTGGAAGCCTGTGGCCAGTGGGGTACCACAGGGATCGGTGCTGGGTCCCTTGCTGTTTGTGGTCTACATTAACGACTTGGATATGAATGTAAAAGGTATGATCAGTAAGTTCGCGGATGATACAAAAATTGGTAAGGTGGTAAATAGCGAGGAGGGTAGCCTCAGTCTGCAGGACGATATAGATGGGTTGGTCAGATGGGCGGAACAGTGGCAAATGGAATTTAATCCGGAAAAGTGCGAGGTGATGCACTTTGGAGGGACTAACAAGGCAAGGGAATACACAATGAATGGTAAGACCCTAGGCAAGACGGAGGGTCAGAGGGATCTTGGTGTGCAAGTACACAGATCCCTGAAGGCGGCGGAACAGGTGGATAAGGTGGTAAAAAAGGCATATGGGATACTTGCATTCATTAGCCGAGGCATAGAATATAAGAGCAAGGAGGTTATGATGGAGCTGTATAAAACACTGGTTAGGCCACATCTGGAATACTGTGTGCAGTTCTGGTCGCCACACTACAGGAAGGATGTGATAGCTTTGGAGAGGGTGCAGAGGAGATTCACCAGAATGTTACCCGGGCTGGAGTGCTTCAGCTATGAAGAGAGACTGGGCAGATTGGGTTTGTTTTCCTTGGAGCAGAGGAGG
The DNA here is from genome assembly GCA_030390025.1 of Squalus acanthias. Taxonomy (NCBI): domain Eukaryota; kingdom Metazoa; phylum Chordata; class Chondrichthyes; order Squaliformes; family Squalidae; genus Squalus; species Squalus acanthias. Next base: position 146,178 of record JASTWF010000888.1, on the reverse strand, counting down.
CTGAGGGGGGACATGATTAAGGTGTACAAAATTATGAGGAGCATAGTTAGGATGGATACTAAGGAGCTTTTTCCCTTAGTAGAGGGGTCTATAACAAGGGGGCATAGATTCAAGGTAAAGGGTGGGAGGTTTAGAAGGGATTTGAGAAAGAACTTTTTCACCCAGAGGGTGGTTGGAGTCTGGAACTCACTGCCTGAAAGGGTTGTGGAGGCAGGAACCCTCACAACATTCAAGAAGCATTTGGATGAGCACTTGAAATGTCATAGCATACAAGGCTACGGACCAAATGCTGGAATATGGGATTAGATTAGACAGGGCTTGATGGCCGGCGCGGACATGATGGGCCGAAGGGCCTCTATCCGTGCTGTATAACTCTATGACTCTATGACTGAGGACAGGATTAGCAAGCTGAGACTTTTTACTTTGAAAAAGTGTAGACTTTGAGGGGATACGATTGAGGGCTGGGAATTTCCTCAGAGTTGCTCCCGCTCCAGTGCTGTAAATTTGACAGATGTGCAGCGGAAACCCAATTTACGCACATAAACGGGGTTCGCACTGCATTTCCAGAAAAGTTATGGCGGCGGAGCAGGAGCAGATCCGAGGAAATTCCCAGCCAACGTGTTTACAATAATGAAGGGTTTAGATCCTGTTCACATGGTTAGGCAGAGGAAGATGGGAGTGGGGAGTGTGGGGCGGGGGGTGGGTCATCAGTCGAAGTTACAAAGCAGAGAGATAGGTTAGATACTAGGAAGCAATTCTCTTCAGAGAGTCATCAACCTCTGGAATAAGTCACCAGCATGTGTGGCAAGTGTGAGATTCGCTGCAAGCATTCCAAAGGGAGCTGGATGAGTTTATGCGAGTGGAAGACATCTCCAGTTGTACAAGGTGAGTGGATTAATGGTGTTTGTGCCACCAGTTATCATGGTCTCCTGAAACTTGCTTTTTGCCTGTGGGGGTCAGAGAGGTACTTCCCAAAGTTTTTTTTCCTTAATTGGCGTTCGGATCTTTTCTCTATTTTTGCCTCCTCCAGGAGATTGCGTGGCTCTAGTCTGGGGGAGAGGGAGGGGCAATGGGTTTAATGCTGTGAGCAGCTTGCTCCTTGTTGGGATGGGACAGGCTGAATGTACCAGTTGGTCTTTCCTATCCCTTTTTGTATGTTTATATATAATGACGGATTATTGCTGGTACTTTTACTGCTCACAGCCAAGCTTGAATGGGATGAAAGACACATAACATTGCACTGCATTGTACCTACCAGCAAGACAGCAAAGTGGGTCAGGTGGTTGCATCTACAGATGGTTTGATTGTCTGTATTTTCTGTTGTACACCCAGAATCATTCCAGTGACCGATACTTGTGTTCTCTGCAATGGAAAATTACTAACTGAGAAGCTGCTCCTTGGTTTCAACATGATAGAAATATTTGATTAAAGTGACTCCCTTTATTACGATTTTGTTCTAATTCCCAGAAGACACATTTTGTAATGAACTTTTCCTAAAATGAAAAAGAGTAACAATAAATCTTTACTGCCCTTAATGTAAATAGTTTCTTTTAACAGATTGAATAATGGAAATTTAAAAAAATGTCCTTACCGATGATGTTTTGTTAAATACAATTATCACAGGGTCTGTCACATTATCAATGCTTGTATTCCCCACTCGAATCCCAATTACATTATTTAAAACATCGCTCCGATTTTTATCCTGCAAATGCATAAATATAGATGGTAACAGAATTTCTTTTGAAGAACGAAAGAAGAAATGGAATGGGCAGCAGCCAAGAAAGCCCAACCTACGGACCACACCTTCAAACATGGGAGTAAACAGCCAGGCAGCTATTATCATGTATTCAAAGTATACTTGTGTTTTTGTTGGACAAAGCAGCATAGATTGTGAGGCAGATGTCTGAAAATGGAGGGGAGGCGGGGGCAGTAATGTTGAATCCTCTGATCCTGTTTGAGGAGCGTGCCCTGTAAATTTAGGGCTTGGACTTAGAGGAGGAGGCAGGAGCTGAATAAAAAGAGGCACAGACCCAGCTCAGAGTGGGTACAACACGACTCCTTCCTTTACACTCCATACTATTTATTGATACAGATACCGACTCACAACCTTACATACATCAGCAGGTTCATGCCAACTGTTTGGTAAAGGCTCTGTTCAATGAGTTGTCCTGAGGAAATCTGCCTAACACATTTCCTCTTTTTGGGGGTGAAATTGGGCTTTGTAGCCCCCGTTTTTTGGGTGCTACGAGGCTTCTTAAACTACAGAAATGGCATTCGTGATGCGCGCGCACAATTTCAATGGCAAGGGCGGCGGACACCATCTTCGTCAAGGGATTTTCGCGCGTGCACCTAACGACCACCATACTTGTTAAAAGTTTCAATAGGCTACAGGAAGTGTTCTGGCTGGTGCTAAATCAATTTTGGGTGACTTAAAGACTTGTGCACAAACCAGTTGCTTCCAGACATGCTGTGTGGATACGTCGAGGGCATTCTGAAACCCATCGTACAGGGAACCCCCAGCTTCTGTCGCGACACTACAGACTTCTTACAGAAACTCAGCACCCACGGACCAGTTGAACCAGGAACACTCCTTGCCACGATGGACGTATCGGCACTCTACACCAGTATCCCCCACGATGACGGCATCGCTGCAACAGCCTCAGTACTCAACATCAACAACAGCCAATCTCCAGACGCCATCCTACAACTCATCCGCTTCATCCTTGACCACAATGTCTTCACCTTCGACAACCATTTTTTTACCCAAACACACGGAACAGCCATGGGGACCAAATTCGCACCCCAATACGCCAACATCTTCATGCACAAGTTCGAGCAAGACTTCTTCGCTGCACAGGACCTCCAGCCAACGCTGTACACCAGATACATCGACGACATTTTCTTCCTTTGGACCCATGGCGAAGGATCACTGAAAAGACTACACGATAACATAAACAAGTTCCATCCCACCATCAAACTCACCATGGACTACTCCTCAGAATCGGTCTCATTCCTGGACACACGAATCTCCATCAAAGACGGACACCTCAGCACTTCACTCTACCGCAAGCCCACGGACAACCTCACGATGCTCCACTTCTCCAGCTTCCACCCTAACCATGTTAAAGAAGCCATCCCCTATGGACAAGCCCTGCGAATACACAGGATCTGCTCAGACGAGGAGGAACGCGATGGACACCTACGGACGCTGAAAAACGCCCTCGTAAGAACGGGATATGACGCTCGACTCATCGATCGACAGTTCCGACGGGCCACAGCGAAAAATCGCATAGACCTCCTCAGAAGGCAAACACGGGACACAACCAACAGGGTACCCTACGTCGTCCAGTACTTCCCCGGAGCGGAGAAACTACGACATGTTCTTCGCAGCCTTCAACATGTCATCGATGACGACAAACACCTCGCTAAGGCCATCCCCACGCCTCCACTACTTGCCTTCAAACAGCCGCCTAACCTCAGAAGTACCATCGTTCGCAGCAAATTACCCAGCTTTCAGGATAACAGCGACCACGACACCACACAACCCTGCCATGGCAAACTCTGCAAGACATGCCAGATCATCAACACAGATACCACCATCACACGTGAGGACACTACCCACCAGGTACATGGTACATACTCATGTGACTCGGCCAACGTTGTCTACCTCATACGTTGCAGGAAAGAATGCACCGCGGCATGGTACATCGGCGAGACCATGCAGACACTGAGACAACGTATGAACGAGCACCGCGCAACAATCGCCAGGCAGGATTGTTACCTCCCAGTCGGGGAACACTTCAGCAGTCAAGGACATTCAGCCTCGGATCTGCGGGTAAGCGTTCTCCAAGGCAACCTTAGAAACACACGACAACGCAAAATCATCGAGCAGAAACTGATAGCCAAGTTCCGAACTCATGAAGACGGTCTCAATCGGGATCTTGGGTTTATGTCACGATACATGACGTGATCCGGACTCGAGTCGTCGTTAGCTTGTTCACAGATGTGATTCCCAGTAAAAAAGTAAAAATTTTCCCAGTAAAAAAGTAAATTTTTTTTAAAGCTTTTCGTTTTACATACAGACGGCAGCTTTTGACACGTTGGAACCCCTGCGACTACACCTCATTGTCTCAGTTGTATCTTGCTATGTCTTTTGATGTGGTACCTTCCTGGCTGACTTAATTAACTTTATCACACCTCGGCAGATAGTCAGGATGATTTAATTTATTGGTCTGCAATTGTAAAGTACACATGCTTTTTTTTCCATCTATATATGCTCTGGCGATTCTGTATCCAATTTACTTCACCTGAGGAAGGAGTGATAGCTCCGAAAGCTTGTGATTTCAAATAAAACTGTTGGACTATAACCTGGTGTTGTGCGACCTCTCAATTTTGTCCACCCCAGTCCAACACCAGCATCTCCGCATCGTAAACAGCCAGGCAGCTATTATCATGGAATTGAGCATGCCTGGGAGAAAGAGCAAAGGCCATGGAGAGCAGGACAAGCTGGTAGAAGAGGGAGGAAGAGGAGTGGAGAAGGACTCTCAGCAACAGGCCATATGCTCAGAGGGTGTTTAGGGAGCAATTCTCTCACCTGAACTTCAGCGACAACCGATGTTTGAGACGTCTGCGCTTCACTAAAGAGGTTGTGACTGAAATCTGCCAACTGCTGCAGCCACAACTCCAACCTCAGAGCAGGCCAAGGATCGCATTGCCTGTGGCTCTGAAGGTGACCGTGGCTCTGAACTTTAGTGCGTCTGGCTCCTTCCAGGCTATTGCTGGAGATATAAGTAACATCTCGCAGTTTGCAGTGAAGTGCTGCATAAGGGAGGTCACTGAGGCTCTCTGTGCAAAGAGTGACAAATTCATTTCAGTTCCTCTTGCCAGAGACATACAAACGGAGCGAACATGAGGGTTTGCACGGATTGCAGGCTTCCCCATGGTGGAGGGTGCCATTTACTGCATGCACATTGCTTTGTGTGTGCCTCATGTGAACTCGGCCATTTACCTGAACAAAAAGGGATTCCACTCTCTCAATGTGCAGCTGGTGTGCGACCACTGGCAGCGGGTCATGCAGGTGAATGCCCGTTATCCTGGCAGCAGTCCTCTGTGCCAGCTGTATTTCAACCACCACGGCAAATCAAAGCATGGCCACTGGGCAACAAGGGCTATCCACTCATGACATGGCTCATAACTCCGGTCTGGAACCCACGCACACATGCACAGCAGGCCTACAATGAGAGCCATGCTAACACAAGGAATCTTATAGAGCAGATCATTGGCATCCTCACACAATGCTTCCGCTGCCTGGATTGCTCTGGAGGAGCCCTGCAGTACTCAGCTGAGTGGGTCTCAAGATTTGTCATGGTATACTGCATGCTGCACAAACCTGACATCGTGGGGGAACAGCCCTTGCCACCACCTATCAGGTGAGAAGCTAAGGAGGAGGGGGAGGCTGAGGAGCAGGAGGTAGAAGAGGATGAGGCAGCAAAGGAGGAAGAGGAAAGGAGGCTGCAAATGAGACGGCCCCTTTCTGCCTGGGCTCTACGTGAACAAATAATTCAGGAGCGATACCAGTCACTTCAACTCCAATTCTACATTCGCCAACAGTCCCACACTCCTTACCTTTCTTCGGTCACTGACCATCACATCATCCTCTTGGCCACATGCAAAAATAAAAGCCAACATAAAATACACATTCCAAACCAATTTGTAAATTAAATAATGCCATAGTGCATGAAAAGCTAAACTAATCACCCTTGTGCATTCCCTTAGCGCCTCTTCTGTGTGCCTTAGCCTGTCTTACTGCTCCTCCGATGTGCTTCCCCAGTGGCTACAGAATGGCTGGTGGAAGGGTGCTGATTTTCAATGGAGAAGACTGCAGATGGCCTTGGAGGACGCCCTCGAGCAGCTCTGGGCCTAGAAGGCCCAGCTGCAGATGGCATCATCTTGGCATGGGTGGCACCAGTCTGGGCTGGCTGGCTGACAGATATCAGCAAGGGCACTGGCGGAGTGGCAGGGGTGGGAGCACGAATGATGTCATCCTGAGAGGGGAGTTCAGGTTCATGCTCCATGGAGCCACTTTCACTCTCCTGTGTTAGCGCCTCAGCAATCCTAGTACTCTGTTGGAGAACAGATTGCTGGAGTGCTGTGATGCCCTGGAAGCCCCTTTGCACACTGGTATCCAGATCCATGATAACATGAGCTTCCATGGCACCAAGCTGAGATTGCATGACAGCAGTCTAAGCTTCCACTGCAGCACTCAGATGTTGGGTGGATGCTACTTGTGCTGCAATGGAAGCTGAGACATCCGCCATCAGATGCTGCATCATGGTTGGCTCCACAGGTGTGTTGATGGAGATGGCCATCAATGCTCTTGAGGTCCCGCGCAGCCGGTGTCCCGGCTTTTAAATACAAAAACCGCGCATGCGTGGAATTGTGAATAGCCTGCGCAGCTCGTTAAAGGGGCCGCGCGGGTCAAAAAAAAATTAGAGGGAACATTGGTGGCCACCCCTTCCATGTTGGAAAGGATGAGCTCCAAGCTCTGCGCAAAGCCCTGTGCCAAGTTGGTGCTGGACCCCTGGCTTCCCAGTGCACCAAGCATTTGGGTAAATACACCCACCAGCCTTCTTCTGTAGCCTGGCCCATCAAGAGCCTCATCTGAGTCCTCTGTAACAGGACTAGTGTGCGACCTCGCCCTCTGGCGAACTGGCACCTGTGCTATCCTTTCCCCCAGCCCTGGCTCCAGCGCACTTGTGCCCGGTCTCTCACCGCGTGCAGAACCCCCCTCTATCCTATCCTCTAAATTACACAGAGCGTCAGTATCTGAGCTGATGGCTGCAACTGTGAAATCGAAAGATGGTGTCTCTTCACATTTACTTTCTTTTTGCTCTTCTTCCACTGTCTGGGCAGGTTCCAGTTCTTGAGTATCTGAAATGAAAAAGGGACAAGGGTTGGGCTGTGGTGAGGGGAGAGGAGAGGAGAAAGTAAGAAGTGCATGTTTACACCATCTGCAGCTTTTAGGTTAGAAGCAATTGAGGAATGAGGGAGAAGTGGGATGAGAGAAGGAGGACTAGGTATGCGGATACCCTCATCTTCAATCACTTCAGCCCTGCTGGTGGCCACAGCAATGGCGCTTCCCATAATGGCCAGCACCATCTCCTCCATGGGGGTTAAAACATGCAGGCGCACCTCTCTCCCTCCCGTTAGTTCCTGCTGCCTCGTGTTGTGCGCTACCTTCTCCTGCAAAAAAGAGAGGAGTGTGTCAGTGAGTGTCGTGCAATATGTTTGGGTGATGTGGCTGTCATGGTTGAATAGCTGCAAATTTGTGCAAACCGTGAGATGTGGGTGTGAGGTAAAGTGCTGAGTGTGTGAGGGTGAGGTAAAGCATATGAATGTTAGGTATGAGTCCTGATTGATAGAGATTGTTGGTCGGTGAGTGATGGGGGTGTGGTGAATTGAGTAGTGGATGAGGCTAATGGTGCAGTTGGTGGGATAAGGCATTTGAAGATGCACTCACTGATCTTGACAACTCGTGTGAGATCGTTAAACTTCTTACTGCTCTGCATCCAGGTCCTTGGCCTACACTCTTTGGTCGCCATCTCTTTTCACTGTCTTCTGAGCATGTGTCTGGAGGGCCTCTGGCCCCTCTGAGGATAAGGGACATTTCTCCTTCCTTCCACCTCTTCCAACAAGACTTCCAGTGCAGCGACAAAAACTTTGGTGCATGCTCTCTCCCATGGTCAGCCATTGTTGATTCCTCCACTGCAAAATACTCAGAATGATCTCAGCACCGCCAGCAGCCACAATGCACCTCCCCCTTTAAGAGGTGCAGGCTAGCTTTAAGTAGTGCTAGGCACTCATGATATTGGGCCCCCTGCTGATGCATGCAGCCAATGAACAGCACGGAGAGCGCTGGCTACACACAGAAATCACGGAAATGTGCGGGCCGCACCAAGTTGGCATTCTGCCTGCATTGCAATCAACGGGCGCGGGTTAATCACACATCACGATCCCTGGGCCCGTTTTTGGTAGTTACCCAATTTAACCCCCTTTTTCTCTGCAGGTATGATGCAAAATTTTTTCCAGGGTCCTCACACGAGGACTCATTCCATCGCACTCTGGCAAGGGCCAGCACCGATCATCACACACAAGATAAATATTGATCAAGAGCCCTTGTAGTTCAGATAGGGAGCAGTCCTGTCTGCAGGAGCATGAAGGACGAATGGGTGCCTTCAATGATACCCTGGACAATCTTTGGCTGATTACACTGCTGTGAAGCACCTTGGGAAATTTTTCTACATTAAAGGCGCTATATAAATGCAAGCTGCTGTTGCTGGACTTTAGGGAATTCTGTCATCTGATGGAAACCTAAAGCTTGGGCCTGTTACTCCCTGTCGTCCATGGGGAAAGTGATGTACCTGCTTGCTCCAGCAAACAATGTACCAGTCACCTGTTTTAAGGAGTGATGCACTGCAGACCGACTGATATTCCTGGCCCCCAGAAAGATCCTGAGGCAAAAAAAAGTTTTATGATCATTTTTAAATGCAGATTGTAATTTTGCCCCATTTTCTTCCCCCAGTATCGTTTACCCCCTGCACACCCATGTGAAACTCCTCAGTCAAGAAGGTGCACTAACCTAACACACTGGTGAGTCCATGGTCAATCCAGCAACTCGGCACAGCAAGAGTTAAACAGCTGTTTCAATAATGTGCACAAATAGCTCAAAATATCTCATCAGTTAAAGTGCTCAATGAGTAGCATGCAGAAAGTGATCTCATTATTGACATCATTATCAGTAAGGTTAAATATTCTTACTGCCATTTGATAAAATCCATCTTCTCATTTCACACCTAGAAAAGAGTAACTGATTCTGATTACGTTACCTGGAACAGTGCTGCATTCCTGTACAGGAAACTTTCGTTTATCCGGCATCGACGGGACCGGCGTGGTGCCGGTTTATCGAAAGTACCGGATAACAGAGAGTTATATCTACCGAGGCTATTTTTAACAAAGAGACTCCAAGCAGCACGGGAGAATCTACTCATGCTACTGCAATGTTTCGGACTTGCGACAGCGCCAGGAGGCCGAGTAGTGGCACTTTTGAAAAGTACCCCTACTGACTAAATTGGCGTTCGCGGACTCAGACTCGGACTCGGGATCGGCAACATTGCCGGTTATTTGAGAGGATTTTTCGGAGCACTCGGCGTTCGCGGAGACTCGACTGCGACTCGGCAACATTGCCGGTTATTTGAGAGGAGTTTTCGGAGGATGATTTTTGCCGGTTAAGCGAGAATTCCGGATATTTGGGTGCCGGATAAACGAAAGTTTCCTGTATATAGTAACAATGATTCGAGATGTAGTAGTATTAAAGTGGTTACTAATGTTGTGCAGGAGAGTTGGCGGCAGTTTGATCGTAATCACTGGGTCCAAGGTAGAGAGATTCCCCTGCGTTTTATGTTCATTAATAAAAATATAAATTATTTGGTTACAATCTGCAATGACATTTCACTTCTTACATTCAGGAGTAACATGCTCAAAGAGTCTGGCTGGGTGAAAGTGGTTACTTTAGTGGGAAATCTGGACACTTGCTGTGAGGGTTATTTATCACGACTGGTAGTAACCACCACATCAAAATATGGTAACAGGGGCCTGGGGCCAGACAAATGATCACAGCCGTCAGACAGGTGAGAGTGGAAAGCTTAAGCAGTAAATGGAAGTTGGGTCACAACATTGGAAGAGTAATTGTTGAGATCACCCCAAAGCCACTTGAACTCACTGCTGGAATTCTGCTCTGCTCAGAGTAGGATTCAGGTTCAGTGCAACAGGAGAAAACGTCTGGGGGAAGTTTAACCTAACTTACCCAGTGGGAAAATGATGCAAAACGGCCGCCCGTTTTACACTCCGCTGGATTTTACTTTCTGTTGAAGCGTGTAAAACCGTTGCTGATCTGCTGGGTTTCCCGGCGCTACGACCACGCCACACCCCCCGGCCTCCAGCTCCCCCCCGCCTCCCCCCCCACACCCAGAGACCCCCCAGCTCCCAGCTTACCCACCCCCAGACCCCCTGCTCCCAGCTTACCCACTCCCCCCCACCCCCAGACCCCCCACTCCCAGCTTACCCACCCCCAGACCCCCCGCTCCCAGCTTACCCACTCCCCCCCACCCCCAGACCGCCCGCTCCCAGCTTACCCACTCCCCCCCACCCCCAGACCCCCCGCTCCCAGCTTACCCACCCCCAGACCCCCGGCTCCCAGCTTACCCACCCCCAGACCCCCCGCTCCCAGCTTACCCACTCCCCCCCACCACCAGACCCACCGCTCCCAGCTTACCCATTCCCCCCCACCCCCAGACCCCCCGCTCCCAGCTTACCCACTCCCCCCCACACCCAGACCCCCCGCTCCCAACTTACCCACTACCCCCCACCCCCAGACACCCCGCTCCCAGCTTACCCACTCCCCCCCACACCTAGACCCCCCCGCTCCCAGCTTACCCACTACCCCCCACCCCCAGACACCCCGCTCCCAGCTTACCCACTCCCCCCCACCCCCAGACCCCCCGCTCCCAGCTTACCCACCCCCAGACCCCCCCGCTCCCAGCTTACCCACTCCCCCCCACACCCAGACCCCCCGCTCCCAGCTTACACAATCCCCCCCACCCCACCTTCCCCTCCCCCGCCACCTCCAGCTACTTCCCCTAGCCCCCAGCTTATCCAGACCCCCAAGCCCACCCCCTGCTATCCCCACCACCCCGAGGTCCCACACCCTGCCCCATCCCCCACCCCCCCAGCTCCCCCCAACTGCCCCCCTCCGCCACACCCCCCGACTTCCAGCTCCCCCCCCGCACCCAGAGACCCCTAGCTCCCAGCTTACCCGTTCCCCCCCACCCCCAGACACCCCGCTCCCAGCTTACCCACCCCCAGACCCCCCGCTCCCAGCTTACCCACTCCCCCCCACCCCCAGACCCCCCGCTCCCAGCTTACCCACTCCCCCCACCCCCAGACCACCCGCTCCCAGCTTACCCACTCCCCCCCACCCCAGACCCCCCGCTCCCAGCTTACCCACTCCCCCCACCCCCAGACCCCCACTCCCAGCTTACCCACCCCCAGACCCCCCGCTCCCAGCTTACCCACTCCCCCCCCACCCCCAGACCCCCCGCTCCCAGCTTACCCACTCCCCCCACCCCCAGACCCCCCGCTCCCAGCTTACCCAATCCCACCCCACCCCACCTCCCCCTCCCCCCAAATCCAACTACTCCCCCTGCCCCCAGCTCCCCCCAACTGCCCCCCCAGCCCCAGACCCCCAGCTACCAGCTTACCCAGACCCCCCCGCCCCACCCCCAGCTATCCCCTCCACCCCGAGCTCCCACCCCCTGCACCCATCTCCCCCCAGCTCCCCCCAACTGCCCCCCTCCACCACAGCTCTCTTCCCCCAGCTCCCCCCTGCCCCAGCTCCCTGCACACCCACCTACCCACCCCCAGCACCCACCCCAGCTCCCAGCCCAACCCCCACACCTCAGCACCACCCCCAACACCCCAGCTCCCCCCCTGCCCCCAGCACCGCCCCCAACACCCCAGCTCCCCCCACCCCGCCCCCAGCACCGCCCCCAACACCCCAGCTCCCTCCCCCTGCCCCCAGCACCGCCCCCAACACCCCAGCTCCCCGCCCCCGCCGCCACCTCCCCATCAATATCAGGGTCATTGATTCAGGATGGGACAAGGACTCATTTTCTTAGTCAAGAAATGGGGAGAGTGTGTGTGGGGGTGGGCGGAGCATAAAGCAAGTGAACATCAGACATTCAAATTATTATCAATAACAAAAGCAAGAAACTGCAGTACTGAGAAGAGTGATACATCACAGCATGGCCGAGCAGATACTCCTGCTGCCACAAGTCCTCTAACTGGGCCACAAGTGACATTCTCCACACTTCCAACTGACCCGACAAGAATCCCAAACAGACTCACCGTATCTGAATTAGGAAACTGGACTCCTGTGAAATTTTCAGTGTCTATTTTTAGAATGTAAAATATTATAGATTCTGTTTCACCAACTTTACTCTGCCCTTTAAAATCTCCCTCCATTAATATATTTTCCAGAATGAAGGGGTCTGAAGTTCTGTAAAAGAACGACAAAGAAAGAATGTTACTGACAAGGAAATAGCCAACAATAGAGGGCAAGCGTTAATTTGCTGAGTGTGTGTTAATCAGGATTCATTATATTTGACGGTGTGGTGGCCTGAGGCCTACATTGCACCCAAGGCGCCCGATCACGGGGTGGGCGGGGGAGGCACAAGTGGGAAGAGGCTGAAGCTGGTGCAGAGGCTGTGCGCTCGGCTCATTCGGCCTCTGTCTTTAATGTAAATATGGCAGCTGCCCCATAATGCAGCTGGAGCTTCAGTTACTCATTAGGATCAGATGCTGAACGCGAGGCTACATTCCCGATTAAAATAAATTCTCACAAGTTACTACCTGCTGCCCCGAGCACTCCGGGACCTTCCCACTGTCTTGTGCACCTTTCTGTTTACCAGACAACTACCTGGTGGAACACAGTGGCAGATAGACGGTGCTCGATAATGCAGCCCTGTGCTCCCTGCATGTCACAATCCACTCACTTGGTCCGAAACAAAATTATGTAAATTAACTGACCCGGAGTTAGCTGCTGAGGTCAGCACATTTGTGCACAGGCACTGAGTGACTTTATCCCTGTCATTAAGTTTACTCACTCGTTAACCATAACCAAAGGTGCATAAATGATGGAATGTACAGTTCTGAGCACTCATAGTGGGAGAAAGGAGATCTCAGAAAGTCCACTTGTTCAAGGAGACTCCACATTATTGCAGACTGCAGGAGGCAATGGCAAAATCCCACCAGAAGGGAGGCAACCCACTGATAACAGCAGCTTCAGCAAATGTAGGATGGCACTGTGCAGAGGATGAACGCGTGTCTCTCACTCACTGCACTTGGAAGGATTGCAGATGGTGGTGTTGGTCACTAATGTGATTAATGAGAGCGACTAAATTATCTTATCTTCATTATCATACATTGCTATAACTGGATGTTCAAGGTGATTGAGGTGTTATACCTGCTTGCCTGAGTAGTTTCAGAAAAGCGTATTGTTAAAGCAGATTTATCCAGTATCAATTGCAAAGTGGACTACAAAAGGAAGATATCCAGGACACCTCTGAAGTATTGGAACAGAAAAGTTGTGGCTGAGAAAGATTGATGGTTAAGTATAGACAACTGACTATATAGGAACATAGAAACATTAGGAACAGGAGTAGGCCATTCAGCCCCTCGTGGCTGATCTGCACTTCAATTCCATTTAACCATCTTTGCTCCATAGCCCTTGATATCCTTGCCAAACAAAAATCTGTCTCAGTCTTGAAAGCTCCAATTGTCCCATCGTCCACAGCCTTTTGGGGAAAGAATTTTCAGATTTCTATGACCCTTTGTGTGTAAAAGTGCTTCCTGATTTAATCTTGATTGGCTTAGCTCGAATTTTAAGATTATGTCCTTTATTCTTGAGTCCCCACCAGAGGAAATAGATCCTCCATACCTACCCAATCAAATCCTTGTGATTTGTGAACTTGGATTCCCAAATCTCTTTGCTCCTCTACAGTTCCTAGTTTCTCATCACTTAGAAAATACTCCGATTTATTTTTCTTGGCTCCAAAGTGGATCACCTCACACTTGGCCACATTAAACTTTATTTGCCATAGTTTTGGCCATGCACTTAATCTGTCTATGTCCATTTGTAACTTCCTGCACCCTTCAGTCCATCCTAGCTTAGTGTCATCTGCAAACTTGGATATACAACTCTCTATTGCTCATCCAAGACATTAATAACTATGGTGAAAAGATCCCTTGGGGAGCACCACTTATCATATTGCACCAATCAGAGTACACATCCTTTATCCCCACTCTGTCTCCTACTTTCCAACCAATTTCCAACCCAAGTCAAAAGCCTACCTCCAATTCCTTGTGCTATCATTTTCGCTAATGATCTCTTGTGTGGAACATTATTGAATGCTTTCTGGAAGTCCATAAAGATAACATCCATAGACACTCCCTTATCTACCTTATTAGTGATCTCCTGAAAAAATTCAACTAGATTAGTCTTACCCTTACCCTTAACAAATACTTGTTCAAGTGCTCAGTCATTCTATCCCTAATGACAGAGTCTAGTCGCTTCCCCATAACTGATGTTTAAACTGACAGGTCTGTCCTCACCTGGTTTCTCTCTCCTACCATTCTTAAATAATGGAACGACATTGACAAATTTCCAATCTAACGACACAATTCCTGAATCGAGAGATGTTTGAAAGATTGTGACTAATGCTTCTGCAATTACCACACCTACTTATTTTACTACCGATAGTTGGAAACCATCAGGTCCTGGAGATTTATCAATCCTAGGTCCCATTATTTTCTCCATTACCATTTTTAAAAACTTATATTGAATCCAATGTTCCTCCCCTTGATTTATGTTAGGTTTCCCTTCTATCACTGGTATTTTATCCTCTTCCTCTACTGTGAAAATGGATACAAAGTACTCGTTTAATAAATCTGCCAACACCCTGGTGTCTATTACATTATCACCTGTGTCTGTCTTTAATGGGCTCACATCTCCCTTAGACACTCTCTTACTCTCAATGTATTTATAAAAGCTTTTACTATTAGCCATTATATTACTTGCAAGTTTTTTTCGTATTCCTTTTGCAGTTCTTAATATTTTCCTTGTGTCCCTTTGTTGCTTTCTATATTTCTCCCAGTCGGCTGGATTATCACTGTTCCTGGCATTTGTGTAAGTCACTTCCTTTAACTTAATCTTTTGTTTTACCTCATCTGTTGACAGTGGTTGCTTGACTGTACAAGTGGAGCATTTGCTCTTTTGGGTTATGTATTGGTTTTGTGTTGTACTAAATACTTCATTGAATATCCACCGTTGTTTTTCTGTAGATTTACCTGTTAACAGCTCAGCCCAGTTTAACTTGTTCAGTTTATGTTTCATTCCTTCAAAGTCAGCCTTACTTCAGTTTAAAACTTTGGTTTGTGTGAATATAGAAGTACCCCCGCTCCTCAACTAGCACGGTATTATTCTATTCTATTATTATTCTATTCAGTTTTATTATATGTCCAGGAATATACAGTGGTCTGGAGTCTCGTCTTCTCTCAGGAAAACTTCGTCTCAGACAATGCATATTATTCTTGTCGGAGAAAATTGCTTCAACCGGCATTGGTGTATGAAGATTGTTTGAGGCACATGCAGACTTAAAGGGAAATAATATAGATGAGTGCCCATTGCAGCTGTATTGCTTCGAGTACCAGCTGCTGTCCTAAAAGGGGTTTATGTTTCCCTTATTCCTTTCATGGAGCTGGATGTGTCGCTGTTCTACTTTGGTCAGCTTGCATAGATCTCTTTAACTGGCAGTGTTGTGTAACATGCAACATATGATAATTATTCTGCAAACTCAATTGGGCCATTAGGCAAGGGACATCCAGAGTGGGTTAAACATTGGAAATGCTGGTTTAACAAGTCAAAGGCTTGCTCTATGATAGTTCCAATTGAGGAATATGTGGTATTTTCAGCATTGTCCTGAAGTGTGGGGGCTCTGGCCATGCAATTAAATAGAATAGAAACAATTTTAGGGCCAATATTTAGTGACCACTCCATTAATGCAATGCAGAACCTTGCTAGTTTAACATTTTATATCAATTTTAAATGAATTAGCTGATGACAAAATAAGGAATACAAACCCTAATTTGTAGTAAATAGGATTTCTCTCCTATTTGTCACCATGAGGGTTGGAAAAGTATTTTCATGTATTATGTTAGAGGGAGGCCAGGTATCTCCTCAAGACTGGGAGCCTAGCGCAGCAGCAGACTGGAGACTTGGGGAAGATCAGGAAAACATCAGGCATTATTTGATACATAGATAATCCAAGAAAGATGGCTTTTTTCTGTTATATATCAGAAATTGATTGTGTTTTGAGACTGACAATGCATTCTAGAAGAATGGTTACCTACATGTTAGGAATTTGACCAATACAAAGCTGTATGAGTTTGTCCACTATTCCAGCTGCTTCAAACTGTCGTTCATTTCCAGCAATAGAAGTCAGTTGGCGGTGCAAGGAAAGACAAATCTGGTTCAGATCTAAATGGAGAAGGAGAGGATATAATGAAGAGGTCAATACAAATAAGCTCGAGTCCATTGAAATCCTTACTGGAAAGCTGTAACAAACACCCCAGAGCATGGCCCCAATGTAAATAAAGTTTTCACATGGCTGCTATATTTTGGGGGTGAAATTCCTTTCTCAGCTCTGTAATAAGTCAGTTAATGATTTTGGGAGAAATTCCCCTGTTTTAAACTAAGTGGATTAATAATGACTTTATTCAAATAGTGAACAGAGGCACTTCACCAGACACATTAATCAGCTTGTTACAAATAATGCAGAGTAACAATCCCATCATGTTACTGAGGGGTCACATCCATTCTCCTATAATTACTGGAATTTATGAAATGTTCCAACACACTTGAATAATCATTTACTGTGCCTGCTGGCACTCCATTTCCTGACAGAGATATCATTTGTGCTTCTTTATATTAAGATCTACATGGCCACTCCCAAAAAATGGAGCACAATAAATTTTACAGGCACTTTTCAAGGTTTGTGCCCTCATTTACATGTTCAGGACACTTTGGAGTCTCGTTCTCTCTTTATCCACTGATGGTCTTTATTTTCATTCAGTGAATTACTATTCATTTTCACAACTTTGTGCGCTTCCCATGAGTTTGTGAGTGAGTGAAGCTAATTAAGGTGCAACTCCAAGGATTTTGCTGAACCACTGGTCATCACCGGTTAAGAAAGATCTGTCATCATCCAAAATTGCGCTCAGTGGCTCAATCCAGTCTTTTACTTTGTAAATTTGTACATGGGACCATGACTAACCTCGACCACCTGTTAGAAGCAGCCACGCTCTACCAATAAAGCAGCAGTGTCAGTAGCAGCTAAGGGAATTATTGCTCTTAATTATTATGGAACCGGATCATTCCAGTCCCCCACTGGCAACATTGGCCATATTAGACCGTTCACTAACTCCTGCTGTATTTTAAAAGTGACAGATGCGTTAATTAGATGCATGGCAACATACACCAACTTCACACTGGAATAGTAGCATCAGCAGGACAGGAAGAGTGGTTTATTCCACATTTCTGGCTCTCCCAGGCTGCAGGGAGTCATTGATTACACCCATATTGGCATTGGGGTTTCCAACTGCAATCTGTTGGTTTAGTCGTGGGATTTCATTCCATTAACAAAGGATGGTTTGTGATCACTGGCAGCAGATAATTCATGTAAATACCTGTCTTTCCAGTAGTGCTCACAATGATTTTATTCTCTGTCAATCCAGTTTGCCCTTTTTAGTGGCAAAGGATAAATAAAAAGATGACTTATTGGTGGCAAGCTGTACCCTATAAAGCTGTTACTTAAATGACCAATAAGGAACCCTGGTACTCATAGAATCATAGAATGGTTACAGCACAGAAGGAGGCCATTTGGCCCGTCGAGCCCGTGGTACTACACTTTTGCTGGAGTTCATTGAGGATGTAACGAGCAGGGTGGATAGAGGGGAACCAGTGGATGTGGTGTCGTAAGAATGAGCCTTACGCGTGGTGAACTTAAAGTAAGCTTTAATCAACTAAAAAGGTGCTACATACAATAGAGGTCTTACTCTATGCCTCTCCAGGATCCAACTGATCAGTCCAGTATTTATCCTGGACTAATCACAGGAAGTGATGCAATAAAGTTCGAGTCACAGGAAGCTGTATTGTGTTACCACATTCTCCCCCCCCAAAAGATTAGGAGGCCGGGATGCTCCCTCCATTTCGTAGCCGCCGGACGAGGGAGAGCCGCACCCGTTTGGGTTCTCCTAGCGGTAGAGGGCCCCTAGCCCGTTTACCCGCCGCGGGCCGTGGACCAGAGTCCGAGTGATCCAGCCCGCTCTGTGAGGGGTCAGGACGATCCTGACTGTGTACTGGTGCCCGAACGGGTGTCGGGCAGGGCTGTGGCAGATCCGTTTCCGAGCGTACGGTACGGGGTGGATCGTGGCTGCACGTGCGAGCCCCGAAGGGCTCATAGTCAGTCTGCCCCAGGTCGGCACGCTGGAGTGAGGTACCAGCCGGCGTCAGATCCAGATCGTGATGAGAGGCACTTGGCGAGCCCAGAGATGTGCCTGGTACAATATCATCCCCTGGTGTCCCTCTATGTTTCGGCGGGCAGGGAGCCAGATCCCGCAATGACACGGTAGATTCCCGACCGTCAGGATACCGAATATAGGCGTAGGTAGGGTTGACGTCAGTGAGCTCAACCTCATCTACCAGGGGGTCATTCTTAGACGCCCAAACATATCTTCGGAGTAGCACTGGTCCCGGTGCAGTCAGCCACGACGGGAGAGATATCCCATAGGATGAGCGACGCTGAAATCGGAAGAACCGTTCATGAGGCGTCGTATTTGTGGCGGTCGAAAGGAGGGACCGTGTGGAGTGTAATGCGTCTGGAAGTACTGCTTCCCATTGCTGGTTGGGTAGTCCCCGAGATCTCAAAGCCAGACGTACCGCATTCCAGATGATAGCGTTAAAACGCTCGACTTGCCCATTCCCGACCGGATGATAAGGCGTCGTTCTACTGGCAGCAATACCCCGTTCCGAGAGATAGGCCTTGAGTTCTCCTGACATAAAAGAAGGGCCCCGATCCGAATGAACATAGGATGCTATGCCACAGAAAGCAAACACCTGCTCAAGGCAGCTGATAACCGTGGTCGTCAGCATATTGGGGCAGGGAAAGGCAAACGGAAAACGGGAATACTCATCGACCATGGTCAATAGATAAGTGTTGCGAGTTGAAGAGGGCAACGGCCCCTTAAAATCGATGCTAAGCCGTTGCATTGGCTGGGTCGCATGTATGAGTATACCACCCGAGGGGCGGAAAAACTGAGGTTTCAATTCCGCACAGACTCTGCAGTCCGAGCACATCTTCTTTACATCCCCGGTAGAGAATGGGAGATTTCGGGACCGCACGAAGTGTAGCATGCGAGTAACGCCCGGATGACACAACCCATCATGGATGTCTACGAGCGTAGAGGGTGCCATGGCGGAGCAGAATGCTCGTGTGAGGGTATCCGGAGCCACATTCTCCTTGCCAGGTCGATAGTGAATGGTGTAACCAAAAGAGGCCAATTCCAGCCGCCAAAGCTGGATTTTATTATTTTTAATTTTGGTCCGTTTTCGATTATCGAGCATGAAGGCGACCGATCGCTGGTCCGTGATTAAGGTAAAGTGCTGGCGAGCTAGGAGATGACTCCACTTCCGTACTGCCTCTATGATGGCTGTAGCTTCTTTCTCAACTGGAGGATAATGTAGCTCAGCCCCTTGAAAAGTCCTGGACAAAAATGCCACCGGACGACCTTCCTGATTCAGAGTGGCCGAGATCGCCACCTCCGAGGCATCACAATCAACAACAAAAGGAAGACTCTCATCGATGGAGTGAAGAGCCGCTTTCTCCAACTGTTTTTTCAGGAGGTTAAAGGCTGCAACAGCCGCTGTGTCTAGTGGGAATGTGCTGGCCTTCAGTAGAGGTTGGATTCGGTCCGAGAAGTTAGGAATCCATTTAGCATAGTATGCAAACAGGCCGAGGGCCCGGCGCAAGGAGGCCGGATTCTTAGGTGGCGGGAGTTCTTGGAGTGGGCGAAGCCTTTCAGGGTCAGGTTTAATGATGCCATTGCCCACACAATAGCCAAGGATGTTGATGGTTGGTTGTGACTCAATGGATTTAGCCGCATTTAATGTCAAATTACGGTGCTGGAGTGCATCCCAAAATCGTTGGAGATTAGCGTCATGTTCCCGCTGATTGCGACCTGCGACAGTAATATTGTCCAGATAAGGAAACGTATCCTTCAAGTCTTCCTGTTTGACCAGGTCATCCATTGCTCGCTGGAAGACAGCCACTCCATTAGTGACCCCAAATGGGAGGCGACGAAATTGATACAGCCGTCCATTGGCTTCAAAGGCCGTATACTGCTTGTCTGAGACCTTCAAGGGTACCTGATGATAGGCACTTTTCAGATCATATGTTGAGAACACCGTGTACTCAGCCAGTTTATTAACCATATCATCGATGCGCGGCAATGGGTATGCGTCCAAGTCCGTATATTGATTGATGGTCTGTGAATAGTCAATACACAGCCGTTTCTTGTGAGGTTGTAGAGGGTTCTTAACAATAACTACCTGGGCGCGCCATGGCGACGAACAAGACTCGATGATATCCTCTGCTAAAAGCCGAGAAATCTCAGCCGCAATAAAAGACTGGTCTTCCTGACTGAAACGTCGTGTCTTTGTTATAATCGGTTTGCATCGAGGAGGGATACTGGTAAACAGTGAGGGTTCATCCAGTGAAGCTGCTGACAATGCACAGAACGGTAATCGAGGTCGTATATTAGAAATAGTGAGTTCAGGTTTGGATCCGCCGAACTCAATGGTGAGCTTCTTATGCTGCTTTTGAAAATCCAGCCCTAAGATAAGATCACTACATAAGTCCTTGAGCACCGAAAGCCGGGTGGAGGGATACCTGTGACCATGAAGTGTTATTTCAACCATACAAAAGCCAGAAATTCTGGTATTAAGTGATGACTGAGCCATCGCAATTGCCTGGTCCGATGGGAAAACATGTAGCTTTAACTCTGCAACAATCTGTTCCCTAATGAAACTATCAGTGCTACCTGAGTCAATTAAGGCATCTAAAGTATGTCCATTAATTGATGCTTTTGTAGCTGCATGGAATAGGTTCTGAGGACAAGCAGCTGTAATTGGTGTCGTTGCGCAAAGAGTGGCTGAAACTCTAGGTGTGTTTCTTCGAGAGAAAACCCGAGAGGAAGCACGATAGATTTTAGCCGGAACATGTTGATAGGCCCTTACCGGGGCAGTTCGGTAGGACTTAGCTTGATAAGCCCTCGTAGAGGCTCTTGATTGGCAAACATTTGCAAAATGACCCTTTTTGTTGCAATGACTGCAAAACGCATTGCGAGCAGGGCAGAATTTCCGAGGGTGAAACTCATCACCACAAAAGAAGCATTTCTTAGATTGCCAAGAGGCTGCCACA
Organism: Squalus acanthias; assembly: GCA_030390025.1. Taxonomy (NCBI): domain Eukaryota; kingdom Metazoa; phylum Chordata; class Chondrichthyes; order Squaliformes; family Squalidae; genus Squalus; species Squalus acanthias. The sequence continues at coordinate 125,029 of JASTWF010000888.1, read as the reverse complement.
GTGGGGTCATCATCCTCTTCATCAGTGAAGTCATCAGATTGATCGTCAGGGATAAAGTCCTCCCTAATAGAGTTCACCTGTGGCCTCTTAAATTGCCTGACTGTAGTTAAGGCAGCAGACCGAGGTCTGGGCACTGTATAAAGGTCTGCATTTCTTTTTGCCAGATCTAGAGAGCAAGCCATGTCATAAGCTCTCTGAAGCTCAAGTGTCTTACTTTCCAGTAGACGCTGGCGTATAAATGGGGAGGCAAGCCCGCAGATGAAAGCATCACGGATCATTTCTTCACGGTACAGCTCAGCTGAGGCCGCCTGAAAGTTACAGTCCATACTAAGTCTGCGAAGCTCTTGGAGGAATTTATCAATGGATTCCTCCGGCCCTTGTTGGGCTGTAGCTAGTAGATGTCTGGCATAGACCTCATTCGGTGTCTTAGTATATAGTCTTTTAAGCGTCCGAATTGCCTCCTCGTAACTGCCCCATTCCTCCACATACTGAAATACATTCGGGGTGACACAGTTGATGAGTATCCGCAACTTTGAGTCATCATCAACCTTGCAATATTCGAGAAAATTGTCAAACGTGCGATACCAGTGTTTCCACACCTTACCGGCTGCTGGGGTGTTTGGGTCCAAGTCAAGACGCTATGGTTTAAGGATGTTTTCCATGATGGGTGATTCCCTGGATCCTTAGTTCCGAGTTCGTCCAAAAAGTTTGAGTGCGAAGTTTTTCAAAGTTGATTAAATTGTCGTAAGAATGAGCCTTACGCGTGGTGAACTTAAAGTAAGCTTTAATCAACTAAAAAGGTGCTACATACAAAAGAGGTCTTACTCTATGCCTCTCCAGGATCCAACTGATCAGTCCAGTATTTATCCTGGACTAATCACAGGAAGTGATGCAATAAAGTTCGAGTCACAGGAAGCTGTATTGTGTTACCACATGTGGTGTATTTGGATTTCCAGAAGGCATTCGATAAGGTGCCACATAATAGGTTACTGCACAAGATAAGAGCTCACGGGGTTGGGGGTAATATATTAGCATGGATAGAGAATTGGCTAACTAACAGAAAACACAGAGTCGGGATAAATGGGTCATTTTCCAGTTGGCAATCGGTAACTAGCGGGATGCCACAGGGATCAGTGCTGGGGCCTCAACCATTTACAAACTATATTAATGACTTGGATGAAGTGACCGAGTGTAATGTAGCCAAATTTGCTGATGATACAAAGATAGGTGGGAAAGCAAGTTGTGAAAAGAACGCAAAGAATCTGCAAAGGGATATAGACAGGCTAAGTGAGTGGGCAAACATTTGGCAGATGGAGTATAATGTGGGAAAGTGTGAGGTTATCCACTTTGGTAAGAAAAATAAAAAAGCAAATTATTATTTAAATGGTGAGAGATTACAAAATGCTGCAGTACAGAAGGACCTGAGGGTCCTTGTGCATGAAACACAAAAAGTTTGCATGCAAGTACAGCAAGTAATCAGGAAGGCAAATGGAATGTTGGCCTTTATTGCAAGGGGGCTGGAGTATAAAAGCAGGGAAGTCCTGCAAAACTGTACAGGATATTGGTGAGACCACACCTGGAGTACTGCATACAGTTTTGGTCTCCTTATTTAAGGAGGGATATACTTGCATTGGAGACAGTTCAGAAAAGGTTCACAAGGTTGATTCCTGAGCTGAAGGGATTGACTTATGAAGAAAGATTGAGCAGGTTGGGCCTATACTCATTGGAGTTTAGAAGAATGAGAAGTGATCTTATTGAAACACATAAAATACTGAGGGGGCTCGACAAGGTAGATGCAGAGAAGATGTTTCCCCTTGTGGGGGAATCTAGAATTTGGGGGCATAGTTTCAAAATAAGGGGTCGCCCATTTAAAACTGAAATGAGGGGGAATTTCTTCTCTCAGAGGGTCGTAAATCTGTGGAATTCTCTGCCTCAGAGGGCTGTGGAGGCTGGGTCATTGAATATATTTAAGGTGGAGACAGACAGATTTTTGAACAATAAGGGAGTGAAGGGTTATGGGGAGCGGGCAGGGAAATGGAGCTGAGCCCAAGATCAGATCAGCCATGATCTAATTAAATGGCGGAGCAGGCTCGAGGGGCCAAATGGCCTACTCCTGCTCCTATTTCTTATGTTCTTATGTACACTGGAGAATTGTTATAATGAGGTCCACACCAAAGCACCCTTATTGAGCAAGCTGAATTGAAATTCTCAAACAGCCATGGTGGGGTTTGAACTTGTTCTCTGGATTATTAGTCCACAGGGTCGATATTAACCCCCCATGACGGGCGGGAGGGAGAGTGTCAGGGGAAGGGATGAAAAATGTTAAATCGTGAAACGCGACTGCCAACCCCTCGCGCACATGTAAATATCAGGGCCCACATCTCTGGATTACTGGTTCAATAACATAATCTACATCCCAAATCTGCTCCAAAACAGGCGGTAATTCAGAGGAGAATCCAACCCGATCCAAATCAAGCTGGCTAACAGTGAACTGAGTGAGCCAAACACTCTGCTAGTTACCTGCTGCTCCCCAGCGTCCTGCTGCAATCTTCAGCCAGAACTGACTATTTAAAGGCTGCATTGTAATTTCCAATCACCCCAGCACATTACTCCCGTTTAAATGGGATTTACACCAATGAATCTTTCAATGGATATGCAAATGAGTTGTGCTAAAATCTCTGGTGCAACTCATCTCACATTGGCACAAACACGGCACAACTCAACGTGTGGTATTAAAGGCCTCTGTAAACACAGCCATGTACCCTGAAATATTTCAATTATGGTTATTGATATTAGTTTTATTGCTGAAACCAATTGAAAGTTGTCTATTTAAACTGCTTTTACTTTAGTTTTACATTTTCCAGACCTGAATGACAGATTAAAAAATCATTTATTTACCTGTTGAAGAGGAGATACTGGTTGTTGATTCCTAAAGTAGAAATTTACAACATCAGATCATTTTTCAATGAAGTAGGTTATTCTAAGAACTTGTAGGTGAAGTATGTTAATTCTATCTTACCAGGGATGTTTCAGAAGGGATGTCTGCCACTGTTGTAGTGACATTGACATTATTGGGATGGTTACTCGATGTTGTAACTTTAATTGGATCATCCTCATCCGAATCCTGTAAAGAAACACAATAAAAATATTGCAACAAATCTTCCTAAACTAAAGTCTCAAACAGCATATATTTGGAGCTTGCTAAATGACTAATTAAACTGATTATTTAATTTCTTATTCCTTTGACAACAGGTACAGGATACTGAGTGGGTAATTATCCAGAGCCGGTCTTTCTTAAACTTACATAAATTAACATTTCAGTCATCAAACAGGCTGCGTGTGCTTGGGTGACATTCTGGGAGGGGATGTTGGAATGAGTCATCAGTTGTGTAACAATGGGCAGATGAGGTCATTGGGTGGGCAGACTGGACCTGGTCATCTCCTGCTGTGGGCTTCAGGGGTGTTGTGTTGCCTGCCTCCTCTGCTCAGGTGGCACTGGTCACAGGGGCATTGCTGGTGTTTATATCATGTGTACCTCCAGAAGGGGGCTGGCATTTTCCCAGTTCCAATCGGAGACTTCAGCATTTCAATCCCAATTTCAGTTATGGAGCCTGTGTGGGTTTAGTGAAACATTTTGAGCTAACCTCCCTCCCCATTTCTGCTGCCAGTAGAGGTTGTAACTGTTTGTCTCATACCCCTTCCCATTCTTCCTCCACTATCTGTTTTTTTAGTTCAGTATCTTTCTGGGTTTCGGTATAACCTGGCATCATGGTGGTGAGTATGCAGTGCAGGGTAAAGATGAGTCTGTCGAGTTTCCTGGATTTATGGGGGCAGAGCTCCAGGGGAGTTTTTACCATGGAGTTTACAGAGTGCTGACAGGTCCTGAGCGACTGCCTGTTCTAGAGGTAATGGAACAGGTCGGACAGGCCAAGCGAAACATATCAGCCCGTTGTTAGAAGGCCGTGATCGATTTCTCATCGAGGATCTGGCCTCATGCACCAGTTCGCTTCTCAGGCCAGGTTCTCAGTCTGCTCCTTGCAAGCACTTGTGGGAGATTCCCAATGTGCCAGATTGAGGAGCAATGAAATACCCAAGGGCATAGAAACATAGAAAAACATAGAATCTAGGAGCAGGAGTAGGCCATTCGGCCCGTCGAGCCTGCACCACCATTCAATACGATCATGGCTGATCAGTCAAATCCAGTACCCTGTCCCTGCTTTAATCCCCACAGTACACATTTCCCACCCGACCCCCGTAACCCCACGTATTTAATTCCCCTAACATATCCCATCCTATCCCCATAACCCCACATATTTAATCCCCCCCTAACACTAAGGGTCAATTTATCATAGCCAAATCAACCTAACCCGCACATTTTTGGACAGTGGGAGGAAACCGGAGCACCCGGAGGAAACCCACGCAGACACGGGGAGAATGTGCAAACTCCACACAGACAGCCACCCGAGGTCAGATTCGAACCCGGGTCTCTGGCGCTGTGAGGCACCAGTGCTAACCACTATGCCACCGTGTTGCCCTTCAGTGATGTGCCGGCCTCCTTCCAGGCTGTCGGGACTAGTGCAGGATTTGGTCACTAAAGAGCTGTGATTTAGGTCTGTAGGAGGTGCACTGGGTGGGTTTTTATCCTGCTCATGTACTAATGTAATTGTGGCACATTTAAAGGTTTTGTGGGGTCAGGTGTGTATAAGAGTGAGTTTCATAAAGATAATAGGGCACCTCTTCAACCTACTGCATGAATACCTGCAGCCACACTCATCTACTCTCATTGCTCTCTCTGTGGCTGTGAAGGTGCCTTCAAATTTTATGACATCAGGTCACATCAGGCAGCCACAAACGATCTCTGGTCTATCAGCCAGGATGCAGTACGGGCATGGATTCATCAGGTGATTGATGCGCTTTACAGGAGAGCTGGGGATTTTATCACCTTTCACATCACAGCAAGGCAACTGTGAGATAGGGCCATCCAGTTTACAGGGTAGTTGGTCTTCTCAAAGTCTTGGGTGTAATCTATGCTGCCTACAGAACACCCCTTAACTATCTCAACAGGAAGAGCTTCCACTCCCTCAGTGTACAGATTGTGAGTGACAGCACTCAGAGGATGCTACACGTCAGATATGCTGGAAGTTGTCACAATGCATTCATCCTTCAATATTCAGCCCACCCTGACATTTCAGTTCAGAATATCATGTCAACAGATGGATTGTGGTTGCTAACGTCTACCCCCAGATAATGACCCCACTAAGAGTGGCCCAAATAGGCGAGGAGTGCTACAGCGGGTGACATGTCTCTACAAGAGTGGCTATTGATAGGACCATCGGCTTTCACTGCATGGACAGGTCGGGAGGGGCTCCAGATTCCATAGTTGTACCCTGCTCTGCCTTTCACAGCTTCGTCATACAAAAAGTGCTGTCTCTTTGCAGGCAGAGAGGACCAGCTCCATTGGAGGCAGAACGACGTGGAGGAGAGCAGCAATCCGAGGACACCTCAGTGAGTGCTGCAAGTGGCATCAGATCACATCTCATCACTGAAGTTTTCTCTGTAACACAGTCTACCTCGGACACTAGACCTTTACCTCCTTCTCCCTCACTTTTAAATGAAAGGACAATCCCCCAATCCAGTACCCAACCTACACCATGACAACACACCAGCCCTCTTTGCCTCTACATGAACGTTCGACTAATCATGGCCTGGGTAATTAAGGGCACCTTTTCCTGCATGACTGTGACCTTCATGGATAACAATGTCATTGCATATTCTATTTTATTACAGTGAAGTCCAAAGTGAACAGTAGCCAACCTACTCTTTCCAAACATTGTGCTTTCCCTAGGTGGCCGCATGTGTCATTTTGACACCTATTCTAGTACTTCCCTTAGGTCTAACCAGAGAGCCAGTATCACCAGAGGTGGTTGGCTGTTCATGCTCTGCAAAAGGGTCATGGATCTGAGATGGTCCTCCTCGCATGGCAGCTTGTTGCTGGCAGGGAGCCACTGCTGGCTACATCTCTGGAGCTTGTTCCTGGACAATCTGGTGTAGCCCCCCACATTGCACTGGCGTGGTGCTCTGAGTGGGGAGGCCAGAGGCCTGGCATGGGCTGCTGTCCTGAGAGATGGCAGTATCTGGCAGTAGACTCCAGCCATCACCATCCTACTGGCCCTAGATTTGTGTCCCTACTGATCAGTGCAATGGCTGATCTAATGGCAGCTATCAGATTCTGGAGCTCTGAGAGACCGCAACATGCATCACAGTCACAATGGTCAGGAAGCCACGATACAGGGTGCTGTGTATTCCGTTCCCTATTGCCACCAGAGCTGCAGTCTGTGCTTCTGTGGAGGTGGAAGCACTGACTGGTCCTTGGCTGCCTCTTAGGTGAGGCAGATTCCAATGAAGCTGCCATACATTCTGTTGGTGCCTGCAACAAAGAAAAGTTCAACCTACAGCTAGATGGACATGTGAAGTGTTGATGTGAAAGATTCTGTCAGAGCTTCCCTTGTGGCTTGTATGCTATGGTCAGAGACCTATTTGGAATTGGCAAGCTGTGGCCATACATAACTTGACACACTTCAGCATGCTATACAACTTTTTCTTCATCTTTGATGTGGGAGACAGTTTGACTCAATTAACCGCCTTCCGCAATGCTTGTAGCACATTGTGGCATGGAGAAGGGTTCCACTGAGACACAAATAAGACTGTCCTCTTCTGCTGCGCCTCTTCCAACAGAATATCTAAGTTCTCTTCATCAAAAGGGGCATTTCTAGACACATTCCTTTGTCAACGTTCCATTGTTGATATGGGAGATTTCCGACAGTCAACAAACAGCAGGCTTGAAGTGAAAGCCCTTTCAGAGTTGCTGCTCTCTGGATATCCTACACCATGGCCTGGATTTTCCGGTGGGTATGACTGAGAGTACGCCGTCATACCCACCTTTGAAATATACCGCAAGTTCGGGATATCTGCATGTACATTCTTTAAATCCCGAACTTACGATCTGTCAAGGTATGGCTTGACAGATCATCCGCACCGCCTTGGAAATCACAATTGCTGGCACAGAGTTGGGCTATTTGCCCACCAACTGCCCAGCAATTACGTCCAAACATTTTGGGCCGAAAATTGATCCCGGGACGCGAGAGTACGCACTGCATACTCTCGCGTCTTCCTTCTCCAATTGCCGGTTTTCTGCATGCCCTGCGCATGCGCTGAAAACCGGCAATTGCTCTTCCGAAAAGGGGGCGGGGCCTGGCTGCATCGCGTGCGCGCTACAGGCTGCGCGCACGCTGTGCACTTCATGGTTTGGACGCGCAGGTAAGTGGGGAAGATTTTGGAAATGTAAAAAGGAGGAGTAAGACCCGCTTTTAAGAAGGTAAGTAGTGAATTAAGTATTTTTTTGAATTTTTTTTTACAGGTATATCTTTTTTATAGACTTTAAAGACAGGTAAGTTTATTTTTATAACTTTTTAAAAGATTTTAAACTTTTTCAAAAATTTAATTTTTTATTTAAAATGGTTAATTTAATTAACTATACTTATTTTATTAATGTGATGGTTTTTTTTTAATTTAATTGAGGTTTAGCTGTTATTTTGGGGGGGTGTAAGATTCATAAGTCTCACAGCCATGCTGTGAGACTTATGAATGGAAGATGGTGTGCTGCCATTGGCTCTAACTGAGTCACGTGATCCCACAGCTCGCACGAATTAACTACGCCGCTGGGATACGCAAGCCCAGCACAGCTGATGTCTGGAACATCAATTTCGTGCGAGCTGGATCAGAAAAAGCATAAGCGAGGTGAGACATCGCGGGGAAGGCTTACCCCCGCGTGAACAGAGCGAGATCAATTTCTGGGCCTTTATGGCTAGTGAAAGCAACGCAGGGCCTGTTTCACATCTTAAAAGATCTATAGTCTCCCCTGCAGTGTCATTAGAAATATACCTGAAGATAGGTTTTGCTAAAAGGTTCGCAATGATTTTTGTACCACATTTTTCACAACCATTTGTTTTCTCTTAAATACTATACATATGTCAACACCTATAACAATAAATTAAAATCTAAATATTTTAGAAGCAATTTCACTTTGTCTCAGCAATCGGTTTACAGAGAATCCAGGTGCTCAGTACAGTGATTAGAAGTAACTAGAAACTGCAAGAAGCTGTGTTGTTAGATCTCTCTGCTTGGTTTAATACTTCTCCTTAATCACTGCCCAAGGAGAAATATTGACCTTCAACAGTATCATTAAACTATTGACTGGGGCAAGAAAGAGAATACAAACGTAAAACTGGGCTTTTATTAAATTTAACTCAGACGCCGAACAAACGTGACCTTTCAACTTTGGCTACCTTCTACCTTTATTCTTTGCAATGTTTAGTATCTTTAGTTTACAATTCCTTGGTAGAAACCTTATAAAGTGCAAGGCCGCGATTTTGCCGGCGCTCAGAGGGCGGGTTTGGAGGCGGGTCAGAGGTTAAATTCGTTTTGATTGACTGCGGGTTCCAACCCCGCCGTCAACCCACCTCCACACAACTTTGCCAAGTGTCGGCTCCGGGAGTCCCGATCAGACCCGCCACCAAACGGCGGGAGAGGCACTTAAGGCCGTTAACAGCATGTTAATTGCCTACATAATCCGATTCTAGCAGGCTCTTCCCATTTTAGGACATTTTCAGCATGTTCCACGCCGTTCGCAAAACACGCCAGCTGATTGTGCCGGGTTCAGCAAGTACCTGAATTCTTGACAGCTGCACCTGCAGCATAAAAGCGGACCTGTAACATGGCTGACTTTCAGATGACAGAACTTTGTTTTTTGAGGTGTTGGAACACTTTTTGCAGGTCTACTGAGCTTGTAACTGATTAAGCTGAGATCCATATGCACTCTGACCTCCTTGGAAAACCCTCTCCCCACATTGACTGAGCGCTTATAACATCTAGTCCTCAACTGAGATACATACCAGTGGAATGGGAACCATTTATACCCTCTCATCCTGGTCCTCAGAATCGGAGGAAGAGTAGCCACGGCAGCAGCAGAATGAGGCACAAGAGCAGCAGCAACAACAGGAGCGCCAACCTTCTCCTCACCCACCTGATGCTGCACAGGGCAGAGGGCGTCAGCGCAGGGCTGCACCTCGCTGCAGGAGATACCCCCAACACAGGGTTTACAGGCAGAGGATGAGCTTCCTCAACATGACTGAGCAGCAGTGCCAAAGGAGGCTGAGACTTTCGTGAGAGGTAGTCGCTAACATCTGCGCAGTGCTGCACCAACACCTGGAGCCCAGAGGGGCAGGTGGACACTCCTTACCAGTGGCTGTCAAAGTCACCACCACCCACAATTTTTTTGCTTCAGGTTCCTTCCAGGGATCATCAGCAGGCACCAGCGGCATCTCCCAGTCGGCCGCACACACTTGCATCTCGCAAGTTACCGATGCCCTTTTTGCAAAGGTGAACAATTACATCCACTTCTCCAAGGATGAAGCAAGTGTAACCGTGCATGCGGTTGGCTTTGCAAATATAGCAGGCTTGCCTCGGGTGCAGGGCGTCGTAGACTGCACACATGTGGCCCTTAGGGCACTCCATCACAACCCAGCTGTATTTGTGAACCGCAAGGGCTTCCACTCCCTTAACGTCCAGCTGCTGTGTAACCACAGGAAGAACATTATGCATGTTTGCGCCAAGTTCCCTGGCAGTTGCCATGACTCGTTCATCCTGTGGCAGTCTACTCTGGCTTAGGTCTTCAATCCGCCAACCCAACTTTCCGGATGGCTACTTGGAGATAAGGGCTATCCCCTGACACCATTGAGGAGGCCATCAAACGAAGCTGAAGAGCGCTATAATGTGAGCCACATTTCCACCAGAGCCATCATCGAGCAAACCATCGGCTTGCTCAAAATGCGATTCAGATGCCTTGACAGATCAGGTGGAGCCCTACAGTACTCACCAGCCAGGGTCTTCGGAATCATCGTTCTCCACTTTGCACTGCACAACATCGCACAGCAGTGGTAGGGGATTCGATAGTTAGGGGAGCAGACAGGCGTTTCTGCAGCTGTAGATGTGACTCCAGGATGGTATGTTGCCTCCCTGGTGCCAGGGTCAAGGATGTCACTGATCGGCTGCAGGGCGTTCTGGGGGGAGAGGGTGAACAGCCAGAGGACGTGGTCCATATCTGTACCAACAACATAGGCAGAAAGAGGGATGAGGTCCTTCAGGCAGAGTTTAGTGAGCTAGGAGAGAGATTAAAAAGTAGGGCCTCAAAGGTAGTAATCTCCGGATTACTCCCAGTGCCATGTGCTAGTGAGTACAGGAATAGGAGAATAGAACAGATGAATGCATGGCAGGAGAGATGGTGCAGGAGGGAGGGCTTTAGATTCCTGAGGCATTGAGACCATTTCTGGGGAAGGTGAGACCTGTACAAGCCGGATGGGCTACACCTCAACAGAGCCGGGACCAATATTCTCGCAGGGAGGTTTGCTAGTGCTGTTGGCGAGGGTTTAAAATAGCTTGGCAGTGGGATGGGCACCAGCATATAGGAGTAGAAAAGAGGAATAAGGTGCATAAAAGAGTGAGTGTGTTGGATAGTACTAGAGGAGACAGTAGTACTAGAGGCAGAAGTAGTACCATATTAGATAGGAGCAAACTAAGAAAGACTACAAAAAATTCAAAAATGGGTTTAGAATGCATGTACATAAACGCACAAAGTGTGAATAAGGTTGGTGAGCTAAAAGCACAATTAGCCCATGTGGCAATATGATGTGGCAATAACGGAAACGTGGCTTAAAAACGGTGAGGACTGGGCACTTAATATTCAAGGGTACAAGGTGTTCAGAAAAGATAGGGAAGGAAAAAAGGGAGGTGGGGTGGCAGTGCTGATTAAGGAAGACATTGTGGTGTTAGATATGGAGGATGTTCTTGAGGGGACAAGGACAGAATCCATTTGGTTAGAGTTGAGGAGCAAAAAGAGTATGATCACACTATTAGGGGTATTCTATAGGCCTCCAAATAGTGAGAGGAAGGTAGAGGACCAAATCTGCAGGGAAATTGCAGAGATAAGCAAAAGTTATAGAGTGGTGATATTAGGGGACTTTAATTACCCAAATATCGATTGGGATAATGCTAGGGTAAAGAGAAAGGAGGGGGAGGAATTTCTGAAATGTGTTCAGGAGAATTTCCTTGACCAGTATGTTCTTGGCCCAACTAGGAAGGAGGCATTGCTGGATCTGTTGCTGGGGAATGAGGAGGGCCATGTCGACCAAGTGTCTGTGGGAGAACACTTGGGTATGAGTGATCATCGTATCATAAGATTTAGATTAGCTATGGAGAGGAGCAAGGAACAATCTAGAGTGGAACTTTTAAATTGAAATAGGGCTAACTTCAATGGGATGCGAAAGGATCTAGCCAGGGTAAAATGGAACCAAAGACTGACAGGAAAAACTGTAACGGAACAATGGGTGATTTTTAAGGAGGAGATGTTCCAAGTACAGGCTAGGTACATTCCAACAAGAGGGAAGAGTAAGGGAACCTAAGCAAGGGCTCCTTGGATGACGAGGGAGATAGAGTAGATGATGAAACAAAAAAAGAGGGTGTATGATGCATGTCGGGTGAATTCTTCAAGGGAGAACCAGACCGAATACAATAAGTTGAGTTAAGTGAAGATGAAAATAAGATTGGCAAAGAGAGAATATGAGAGTAGAATGGCGGTTAACATAAAAGGGAACCCAAAAATCTTCTACCAGCATGTAAACAGTAAGCGGGTAGTAAAAGGCGAGGTGGGGCCTATTAGGGACAAAGAAGGTGATATATGCTTAGAGGCGCAGGGCAAGGCTAGAATACTCAATGAGTACTTTGTATTGGTGTTTACTAAGGAGGTGGATGCTGACAAAATATCGTTAGAAGTGGAAAAGGTATAAGCAATGGTAGGGGTGAAAATTGATAGACAGGATGTACTCGAAAGGCTGGGTAATCTTAGAGTGGGTAAGTCGCCTGGTCCAGATGGCTTGCATCCCAGGTTGCTAAGGGAATTGGGGGAGGAGATAGCGTAAGGGCTTGCCATAATTTTCCAATCTTCCCTAGACGAGGGGGAGGTGCCTGAGGATTGGAAAATGGCAAATGTGAAACCATTGTTCAAGTAAGGGTGTAAGGACAATCCTAGTAACTACAGGCTGGTCAGTTTAACATCAGTGGTGGGTAAAGTTTTAGAAACAATCATCAAGGGAAAAATTAACAGGCATCTGGAGAGGTTTAAGCTAATTAAGGAGATCCAACACGGATTTGTAGAAGGCAGATCATGTTTGACTAATCTAATTGAATTTTTTGATGAAGTAACAGGGAGCATTGATGAAGGGATGTTGTCTACATGGATTTTAGGAAGGCGTTTGACAAAGTACCACATAGAAGGCTGGTTAACAAAATTGAGGCTCATGGAATAGTTGGGTCAGTGGCAGCTTGGATAAGGAATTGGCTTAAGGACAGAAAACAGCGAGTTGTGGTAAATGGCTGTTTTTCAGACTGGAAGATGGTAGACAGTGATGTTCCCCAAGGGTCTGTGCTGGGGCCACTGCTTTTTTTGATATATATAAATGACCTGGATATTGGAATACAGAGTAGAATTTCTAAATTTGCCGATGACACTAAATTTGGGGGTGTGGCAAACAGTGAGGATGATACCAATCGACTGAACAGGACACAGAAAGGCTAGCAGAATGGACAGACAAGTGGCAGATGGAATTTAATACAGAGAAGTGTGAGGTGATGCATTTTGGCAGAAGGAATAGGGAGAGGCAATATACACTTAATGGCACAGTTTTAAAGAGTATGCAGGGACAGAGGGACCTGGGAATTAATGTGCATTGGTCCCTGAAGGTGGCAGGACATATTGAGAGAGTGGTTAGCAAAGCATATGGGATCTTGGGCTTCATAAATAGAGGTATTGAGTACAAAAGTAGTGAAGTTATGCTGAACCTTTATAAAGTGCTGGTTAGGCCACAACTGGAGTATTGCGTCCAGTTCTGGTCACCACACTTCAGGAAGGATGTGAAGGCCCTTGAGAGGGTGCAGAAAAGATTTACCAGAATGGTTCCGGGGATGGGGGAATCTTAGTAACAAAAACAGGTTGGAGAAGCTGGATTTGTTTTCATTAGAGCAAAGGAGGTTGAGGGGTGACTTGATAGAGGTGAACAAGATTATGACGGGTTTGGATAGGCTAGACGGGGAAAGGCTGTTCCCACTAGTTGACGGTACAAGGACTAGGGGACACAGATTTAAGATTTTGGGCAAGAGATACAGGGGGGATGTGAGGAAAAACCTTTTTACGCAGCGAGTGGTGAGGACCTAGAACTCGCTGCCGACAGAAGTGGTGGAAGCGGACACACTCAATGTTTTCAAGGGAAGACTGGATAGGAACTTGAGGGAAATAAACTTGCAGAGCAACGGAGTAGAGCGGGGGAATGGGACTGACTGGATTGCTCTATAGAGAGCCGGCACGGCTTTGATGGGCTGAATGGCCTCCTATGCCGTTATGACTCTATGGGGATGATTTTGCCAGCCCTGGGGAGGCAGGTATGGAGGCGGGACTATCGGCAAAATGGCAGCCCCCAACCCGCCTCCATGCCATCTTGCCAGGAGGCGGGTAGCCGTTCTGCTCTGGGTCCCGTCACCTTGGAGTGTGGAAGGGATTAAAGCCTATTAACTGCCTGTTAACAGGTAGTTAACAGGCAGAAAATAGGATTATCCCCTTTTTGCCCTCAAAAGTGCGGGCTTCCCGAAGGCTCCAAAACCCGCCAGGTCAGCGAGGCGAGTACTGGGTCTGCGGGGGTCTGCAGGGTGCAAAAGTGTGCTGTGAAGGTAAGTGATGGGTGCAAGAGTGGAGAGGTGAGTATCTGAGGTAAATGCAAAATGTTAGTAAAAGTGTACTTACCGTGGTTTCTCCCTGCAGGCTTCAGTAGGTGTGTATGGGGAGAGTCTCGGACTTCCGCGTTGGGGATGACGGATGGCCGTTGCATTCTCAGATGTAACAACCATCTCATTTCTGTAAAAGAAAGAAGTTTGATGAGGTCTTGAATTGAAGACCTCATCAGACTACAGAGAATGTCACTGTTTGACAGCTTCACAGAGCTGTCAAACGATGACAATTCATCTGTCAAAAATTTTTGACAGATGAAACGTCATACGTTGACGTTCTCTGCAACCGGCTTTCCATTAATTGGCCTGCTAAGCCCGCTGGGCGGGCTTTACAAGGTTAATCAAGGGAAAATAGCGTGGGTTGGCCACAAATCGATGGAGGGGGGACATCGACCCCACAAGCAGCAGTCCCGCCTCAAACGCGCCCCCATTAACAAAATCGCCCCCTATGACTCTATGACAGTCTAAATGAGGTCTGAATAATATATTTTAATCCTGAAAATTAACATTGAATACATGGCCGGGAATTGCTTTCTGAAGTTTAGAAACATAGAAACATAGAAACATAGAAAATAGGTACAGGAGTAGACCATTCGGTCCTTCGAGCCTGCACCGCCATTCAATGCGTTCATGGCTGAACATGCTACCTCAGTACCCCATTCCTGCTTTCTCGCCATACCCCTTGATCCCCCTAGTTGTGAGTGTTATATCTAACTCCCTTTTGAATATATTTAGCGAACTGGCCTCAACAACCTTCTGTGGAAGAGAATTCCATAGATTCACCACTCTCTGGGTGAAGAAGTTCCTCCTCAGCTCAGTCCTAAATGGCTTCCCCTTAATCCTTAGACTGTGACCCCTGGTTCTAGTTTTCCCTACCATTGGGAACATTCTGCCCGCATCTAATTTGTCTAAACCAGTCAGGATTTTAAATGTCTCTATAAGATCCCCCCTCATTCTTCTGAACTCCAGAGGATACAAGTTCAGTTGACCCAATCTTTCTTGATATGTCAGTCCGGCCATCCCAGGAATCAATCTAGTGAACCTTCGCTGCACTCCCTCAATAGCAAGAATGTCCTTCCTTAAGTTAGGAGACCAAAACTGCGCACAATACTCCAGGTGTGGCCTCACCAAGGCCCTGTACAACTGCAGCATCACCTCCCTACTCCTGTACTCAAATCCCCTTACTATGAAGGCCATCATTCCGTTTGCTTTCTTGACTGCCTGCTGCACTTGAATTCCCACCTTCAATGACTGATGTACCATGATGCCCAGGTCTCGTTGCACCTCCCCTTTCCCTAATCTGCCACCATTCAGGTAATAGTCCGCCTCTCTATTTTTACCACCAAAGTGGATAACCTCACATTTATCCACATTGTACTTCATCTGCCATACATTTGCCCATTCACCCAACCTGTCCAAGTCACTCTGTAGCCTCCTAGCATCCTCCTCATTGTTCACACTGCCTCCCAATTTAGTGTCATCCGCAAATTTGGAGATATTACATTTAATCCCTTCGTCCAAATCATTAATATATAATGTAAACAGCTGGGGTCCCAGCACCGAACCCTGCGGTACCCCGCTGGTCACTGCCTGCCATTCTGAAAAGTACCCATTTACTCCTACTCTTTGTTTCCTGTGTGCCAACCAGTTCTCAATCCACGTCAACACATTACCCCCAATCCCATGTGCTTTAACTTTGCTCACCAATCTCTTGTGTGGAACCTTTTCGAAGGCCTTCTGAAAGTCCAAATACACCACATCTACTGATTCCCCCCTGTCCACCCTATTCGAAACATCCTCAAAAAATTCCAGAAGATTTGTCAAGCATGATTTCCCTTTCACAAATCCATGCTGACTTGGACCTATCATGTCGCCACTTTCCAAATGGTCTGTTATGACATCTTTAATAATTGCTTCCATCATTTTACCCACAACCGATGTCAGGCTGACCGGTCTATAATTCCCTGCTTTCTCCCTCCCTCCTTTTTTAAAAAGAGGGGTTACATTGGCCACCCTCCACTCCATCGGAACTGATCCAGAGTCTAAGGAATGTTGGAAAATGATCGTCAATGCATCCACTATTTCCAAGGCCACCTCCTTAAGTACTCTGGGATGCAGACCATCAGGCCCCGGGGATTTTTCAGCCTTCAGTCCCATCAATTTTCCCAATACCTTTTCCCGACTAATAAGGATTTCCCTCAGCTCCTCCCTCTTACCAGATCCTCTGACCCCTTTTATTTCCGGCAGGTTGTGTGTGTCCTCCACAGTAAACACCGAACCAAAGTACTTGTTCAATTGATCTGCCATTTCCTTGTTCCCCATTACGACTTTCCCTGTTTCCGACTGCAGGGGACCTACGTTTGTTTTTACTAACCTCTTTCTTTTTACATATTTATAGAAGCTTTTGCTGTCCATTTTAATGTTCTCTGCAAGCTTCCTTTCATATTTTATTTTCCCTGCCCTAATCAAACCCTTCGTCCTCCTCTGCTGAGTTTTGAAGTTCTCCCAGTCCCCGGGTTTGCTGCTACTTCTGGCCAATTTGTATGCAACTTCCTTGGTTTTAATACTATCCCTGATTTCCCTTGTTAGCCATGGTTGAGCCACCTTCCCTTTTTTATTTTTACGCCAGACCGGGATGTACAATTGTTGTAGTTCATCCATGCGATCTCTAAATGTCTGCCATTGCCCTTCCACTGATAGCCCCTTAAATATCGCTTGCCAATTTAACCTCGCCAATTCACGCCTCATACCCTCAAAGTTGCCCTTATTTAAGTTCTGGACCATGGTCTCTGACTTAACTGTTTCCTTCTCCATCCTAATGTAGAACTCCACCATACTATGGTCACTCTTCCACAGGGGGCCTCGTACCACAAGATTGCTGATTAGTCCTTCCTCATTACACAACACCCAGTCCAGGATGGCCTCCCCTCGAGTTGGTTCCTCAACATATTGGTTTAGGAAACCATCCCTTAAACACTCCAACATTTTACACTTTTTTTGAAGATTTTAGAAGTTTTTAAGAGTTTTCAAAATGTAATTTCAATGAAAGAGACTGAGAGAAATTTCTGTGGGCGTGGCTTAGTTTTGACAGCTTTTGTGGGCGTGTCTTCCCTTCCCCATAGGCTGTACGCTGCACTCCCAGCCTCTGTGATGTCACGCACTGCGTAGAACTCTGAAGCGCAGAAGAGGAAGTCTCCGTTCCGGGCCTCACACGAGGTAAGTGCGTATTCTTTTCACTGGTCGGCGGTGTACTCCGGAGCCACGCCGCCGACCGCAATTTTTGGCCCATTATCTTGTAATTTGTCGCAGTCTTCTTCATTATTAACTATACCCCAATTCTAAGGACTGGTTGCATAAACTTGGCTTTCTGTTCCCTTGAGTTTAGATGGTCGAGGGGTGATATAATTGAGGTGTTTAAAATGATAAAGGGCTTCAATAGGGTAGATACACAGAAGCTATTTCCTCTGGTGAGGGATTTCAGAACAAGGGGGTATAATCTTAAAATTAGAGCTAAGCCAAGGAAACCTCCTGCTGATTACCAGCTACCACCCTCCCTCAGCTGATGAATCAGTACACCTCCATGTTGAACACTACTTGGAAGAACCACTGAGAGTAGCAAGGACACAGAATGTCCTCTGTGTGGGGGACTTCAATGTCCATCACCAAGAGTGGCTCGGTAGCATCATTACTGACCGAGCTGTCCGAATCCTGAAGGACAGAACTGCCAGTCTGGGCCTGCGACAGGAGGGAACCAACACGAGGGAAAAATCTACTTGACCTCGTCCTCACCAATCTACCTGTCACAGATGCATCTGTCCATAACAGCATTGGTAGCAGTGACCACCGCACAGTCATTGTGGAGACGAAGTCCCATCTCCACACTGAGGACACCCTCCATCGTGTTGTGTGGTACTATCACCGTGCTAAATGGGATAGATTCGGAACAGATCTAGCAACTCAAAACTGGGCATCGATGAGGTGCTGTGGGCAATCAACAGCAGTAGAATTCTATTCCACCACATTCTGAAACCTCATGGCCCGGCATATCCCTCACTCTACCATTACCACCAAGCCAGGGGACCAACCCTGGTTCAATAAGGAGTGTAGAAGAGCATGCCAGGAGCAGCACCAGGTGTACCTAAAAATGAGGTGCCAACCTGGGGAAGCTGCAGCACAGGACTACATACATGCTAAAAAGCGGAAGCAGCATGCTATAGACAGGGCTAAACGATCCCACAATCAACCGATCAGATCAAAGCTCTGCAGTCCTGCCACATCCAGTCATGAATGGTGGTGGACCATTAAACAACTAACGGGAGGAGGAGGCCCCATGAATATTCCCATCCTCAATGATGGTGGAGCCCAGCACGTGAGTGCAAAAGACAAGGCTGAAGCGTTTGCAACCAACTTCAGCCAGAAGTGCCGAGTGGATGATTCATATAGGCCTACGCCCGAGGTCCCCACCATCACAGAAGCCAGTCTTCAGCCAATTCGATTCACTCCACGTGATATCAAGAAACGGCTGAGCCCACTGGATACAGCAAAGGCTATGGGCCCTGACAACATCCCGGCTATCGTGCTGAAGACTTGTGCTCCAGAACAAGCCGCGCCTCTAGCCAAGCTGTTCCAGTACAGCTATAACACTGGCATCTATCCAACAATGTGGAAAACTGCCCAGGTATGTCCTGTCCACAAAAAGCAGGACAAATCCAACCCAGCCAATTACCGCCCCATCAGTATACTCTCAATCAGCTGCAAAGTAATGGAAGGTGTCATCGACAGTGCTATCAAGTGGCACTTACTCACCAATAACCTGCTCACTGAGGCCCAGTTTGGGTTCCACCAAGACCACTCGACTCCCGACCTCATTACAGCCTTGGTCCAAACATGGACAAAGGAGCTGAATTTCAGAGGTGAGGTGAGAGTGATTGCCCTTGACATCAAGGCAGCATTTGACCGAGTGTGGCATCAAGAAGCTCTAGTAAAACTGAAGTCAGTGGGAATCGGGGCGAAAAACTCCACTGGCTGGAGTCATACCTGGCACAAAGGAAGATGGTTGTGATGGTTGAAGGTCAATCATCACAGCCGCAGGACATCACTGCAGGAGTTCCTCAGGGCAGTGTCCTAGGCCCAACCATCATCAGCTGCTTCATCAATGACCTTCCCTCCAACATAATGTCAGAAATGGGAAAGTTCGTTGATGACTGCACAGTGTTCAGTGCCATTCACAACTTCTCAGATAATGAAGCAGTCCATGCCCACATGCAACAAGACCTGGGCAACGTTCAGGCTTGGACTGATAAGTGGCAGGTAACATTTGTGCCACACAAGTGCCAGGCAATGACTATCTCCAACAAGCGAGAGTCTAACCACCTCCCCTTGACATTCAACGGCATTACCATCACCGAATCCCCCACCATCAACATCCTGGGGGTCACCATTGACCAGAAACTTAACTGGACCAGCCACATAAATACTGTGGCAACAAGAGCAGGTCAGATGCTAGGTATTCTGCAGTGAGTGTCTCACCTCCTGACTCCCCAAAGCCTTTCCACCATCTACAAGGCACAAGTCAGGAGTGTGATGGAATACTCTCCACTTGCGTGGATGAGTGCAGCTTCAACAACACTCAAGAAGCTCAACACCATCCAGGACAAAGCAGCCCGTTTGATTGGCACCCCATCCACCACCTTAAACATTCACTCCCTCCACCACCGGCGTACCGTGGCTGCAGTGTATTCCATCTGCAAGATGCACTGCAGCAACTCGCCAAGGCTTCTTCGGCAGCACCTCCCAAACCCGCGACCTCTTCCACCTAGAAGGACAAGGGCAGCAGGCGCATGGGAACACCACCACCTCCAAGTTCCCCTCCAAGTCACACACCATCCTGACTTAGAAGTATATCGCCGATCCTTCATCGTCGCTGGATCAAAATCCTGGAACTCCCTACCTAACAGCACTGTGGGAGTACCTTCACCACACGGACTGCAGCGGTTCAAGAACGCGGCTCAACACCATCTTCTCAAGGGCAACTAGGGATGGGCAATAAATGCTGGCCTTGACAGCGACGCCCAGATCCCATAAGCGAATAAAAAAAAAAGCTGTCTCGGCCCGAGGCTCTGGAATTCCCTCCCTAAACCTCTTCGCCTTTAAGCTGCTCCTTAAAATATACATCGATGACCAAGCTTCTGGCGACCTGTCCTAATGACTCAGTCTTTATCTCGGTGTCAGATTCTGTCTGATTCCGCTCCTGTGAAGAGCCTTGGGACGTTTTACTACATTAATGACGCTATATAAAGGCAAGTTGTTGTTCTTATTGTTGTGATGAGTGGGCGGAAATGCAGGGAAATCTCGGAGGAAACTTGGCCATGTCCCTGATTCATAAGAACATAAGAAATAAGAGCAGGAGTGGGCCATACGGCCCCTCGAGCCTGCTCCACCATTCAATAAGATCATGGCTGATCATCGACCTCAACTCCACTTTCCCACCCGATCTCCATATCCCTTGATTCCCCATGAGTCCAAAAATATATCTACCTCAGCCTTGAATATACTCAAAGACTCAGCATTCACAGCCCTCTGGGGAAGAGAATTCCAAAGATTCCCAACCCTCTGAGTGAAGAAATTCCTCCTCATCTCAGTCTTAAATGGCCCAACCCTTATCCTGAGACTATGCCCCCTAGTTCTAGACACTCCAGCCAGGGGAAACAACCTCTCAGCATTTACCCTGTCAATCCCCTTCAGAATCTTGTATGTTTCAATGAGATCACCTCTCATTCTTCTAAACTCCAGAGAGTATAGGCCCATTCTACACAATCTCTCATTATAGGACAGCCCTCTCATCCCAGGAATCAATCTAGTGAACCTTCGTTGCACTGCCTCCAAGACAAGTATATCCTTCCTTAGATAAGGAGACCAGAACACTGCACAGTACTCCAGGTGTGGTCTCACCAAGGCCCTGTACAATTGTAGCAAGACTTGCTTACTCTTATATTCCAACACCCTTGCAATAAAGGCCAACATGCCATTTGCCTACCTTATTGATTGCTGTACCTGCATGCTGGCTTTCTGTGTTTCTTGCACAAGGACACCCAAATCTCTCTGATCACCAACATTTGAAAGTTTCTCACCATTTAAAAAATATTCTGTTTTTCTATTCTTCCTACCAAAGTGAATAACCTCACATTTCCCTCCATCTGCCACCTTACTGCCCACTCACTTAGTCTATCTATATCCCTTTGCAGACTCATTGGGCTGGATATTCCGATCCCTACGGGTGTGTACGCACTGTGTACCCACCCGTAGGGACATCGGACATGCCGGTTTCACGCATGCACTGCGCATGCGCTGGAAACCGGCATTTCCGATCTGTCAAGAAAGCTCTTGACAGATCCTCCGGCTGCCCGGGAGAAGGGCCTCTGCGGGCGGATAGTTCCGCTTTTTGGAGACCCTCCGCCTGCAGAAAACCCTTACAATTCTTGCGCCTGGCGTAAGGCCTGCTTTTACCAGGATAAGAGTTGAAAAAGTTTTTTTTTTAAATTTCCACTGATTTATCGTTTAAAAATACTTTTAAAAAAGATAAGTTTATTTTTAGCCCCATAAAAAACTTTAATTTTTTTTGGAAAAATTAAAAATTTTGTTTAAAATAGTTAATTTGTTGTACTTTCAAGTCATTTTAAAAATGTGATTTTTTTTTAAAATTTATTTAAAGTTTTACTATGTTTTGGGGATGATCTCCATTCATATATTTGATAGGTCTTCCTGTCAAATGTACAAAGGGAGATTCCCTTCTTTGATTGGCTCCCCATGGCCCATGTGATCCCAGGGACGCTGCGAACTACCTGCGTCTCTGGGATACGTGGGCCTGCGCACCGGCAGTTTGGAGAGGCCCAGCAGCGCAATTGTGCGCGTCCCGGGAGCCCTCAAGTAAGGGCGCAGATTTTTCCAGATCGCAGTCCTCCGCCCGCGGGAGGCCTGCGATCGGAATATCTGGGCCTTTGTGTTTTCCTCACAGCTTACTGTCCCACCTAGCTTTGTATCATCAGCAAACTTGGATACATTACACTCGGTCCCTTCGTCGAGGTCATTAATATAGATTGTGAATAGCTGAGGCCCAACACTGATCCTTGCGGCACCCCACTGGTTGCAGCCTGCCAACCTGAAAAAGATCAGTTTATCCCTACGCTCTGTTTTCTGTCAGTTATCCAATCCTCTATCCATGCTACTGTATTACCCCCAACCCCATGAGACCTAATCTTGTGTAATAATCTTTTATCTGGCACCTTATCGAATGCCTTTTCAAAATCCAAATATACTACATCTATTTAAATACAGTGGGATGCATTTCTGGCGGGTGGATCAGGGGCACAGCAGGGACACAGGAGGAAAATTAAGTTGGCCATTTTATTAAGTTGAGAGGTCGCACAACACCAGGTTATAGTCCAACAGTTTTATTTGAAATCACAAGCTTTCGGAGCTATCGATTGCTCCTTCCTCAGGTGAAGTAAATTAGATACAGAATCGCCAAAGCATATATAGATAGAAAACAAAGCATGTGTACCTTACAATTGCAGACCACTAAATTAAATCATCCTGACTATCTGCCGAGGTGTGATAAAGTTAATTAAGTCAGCCAGGAAGGTACCACATCAAAGACATAGCAAGATACAACTGAGACAATGAGGTGTAGTCGCAGGGGTTCTAACGTGTCAAAAGCTGCCGTCTGTATGTAAAACAAAAAGCTTTAAAATTTTTACTTTTTTACTGGGAAAATTTTTACTTTTTTACTGGGAATCACATCTGTGAACAAGCTAACGACGACTCGAGTCCGGATCACGTCATGTATCGTGACATAAACCCAAGATCCCGATTGAGACCGTCTTCATGAGTGCGGAACTTGGCTATCAGTTTCTGCTCGATGATTTTGCGTTGTCGTGTGTTTCTAAGGTTGCCTTGGAGAACGCTTACCCGCAGATCCGAGGCTGAATGTCCTTGACTGCTGAAGTGTTCCCCGACTGGGAGGTAACAATCCTGCCTGGCGATTGTTGCGCGGTGCTCGTTCATGCTTTGTTTTCTATCTATATATGCTTTGGCGATTCTGTATCTAATTTACTTCACCTGAGGAAGGAGCAATCGATAGCTCCGAAAGCTTGTGATTTCAAATAAAACTGTTGGACTATAACCTGGTGTTGTGCGACCTCTCAATTTTGTCCACCCCAGTCCAACACCGGCATCTCCGCATCATTTTATTAAGGCCAGAGTTCCAGCAGAGGGCTTCTTCCACCCATTTTGCTCGCCAGTCCATCTCAAGCCCATCTGAAAACGGACATTTTATTTAAGGATAATCCAGCCTGGCCTTTCCGTGGGTCTCTCTAGTGGCTGAGCCGCCCTCAATGGCAATGCCGTAAACACTGCAGAAATTGGGGTGGGAGGGCTACAAAATGTTTTGCAGAGGCATCTTTAAGACCTGGGCAGAGCCCGACTGGACTGCAGTGAGAAGGTGAAAACCAGTCTGATCTCCTTGGCTAATGTAAAGTTATATTGAAGTTTATTTAAACTGTAAAGGTGAGCATTATTCATACCTTCGATTCCAGTGTTACAGCAAAGAAGAAGCCCAAACGGTCACACCTGCAGGTGATGATATTGTCTCCTTTCTCAATGTTACATCCAGTCTGATTCCAGGGGTCTGTAATGGAGAGTTCCTAATTATCAGAATCATTACTGCATTTACACATTCCAGTACTGATTGATGTCAGCATTTTATAAAACTCTTTATTTACCTTATTGACCAGAAGCCCAGGCGATGCACACTGTCGAATCTGGCTAAAATGGAGAAGATAAATCTACCGATAGCAAAATACTGCGGATGCTGGAAATCCGAAATAACAACAGAAAACGCTGGAAAAACTCAGCAGGCCAGGCAGCATCCGTGGAGAGAGAAGGAGAGTTAACGTTTCAGGTCGATGACCTTACATCAGAACTGGGAAGAGCCGGAAATCAAATAGATTTAAGGCCAGGGTAAAGCTGGGAAAAGGGGGAGGGGATAAAGGAACAAAGGGGGAGATGAAGAGACATTAAGAGACATTAAGAGATATGCAAGGCTAGAGGTGGTGTTAATGTGACAGATTAAGGCTGAATGAAGTGTGAAATCCACTGGCAGAATGAAGGACAGCTGCCAGCTTCTAGGAGGAAAAAAAAAGGTGGTGGGGGACAAATAAAAGGGTGGATAAAATAAAATATAAATGTGATTGGAGCTGAGGTTATGATCTAAAATTGTTGAACTCGATATTGAGTCCAGAGGGCTGTAGCGTGCCTAAACGAAAGATGAGGTGCTGTTCCTCGAGCTTATGCTGAGCTTCCGTGGAACAGTGTAATAGGCCGAGGACGGTGAGGTCAGAGTGGGAGTGAAGCGGTGAATTAAAGTGACAGGCCACCGGGAGCTCGGGGTCCCCCTTACGGACTGAACGGAGGTGTTCCGCAAAGCGGTCACCCAATCTGCGTTTGGTCTCCCCAATGTAGAGGAGTCCACATCGTGAGCAGCGAATACAGTATACTAAATTGCAGGAAGTACAAGTAAATCGCTGTTTCACCTGGAAGGGGTGTTTGGGGCCCTGGACAGTGGGAAGAGGGGAGGTATAAGGGCATGTGTTGCATCTCCTGCGCGTGCACGGGAAGGTGCCGGGCGAAGGGGAAGGGGTGCTGGGGGTGGTAGAGGAGTGGACTAGGGTGTCGCGGAGGGAGCGGTCCCTACGGAATGCTGAAAGGGGAGGTGAGGGGAAGATGTGTTTGGTAGTGGGATCACGCTGGAGGTGGCGGAAATGGCGGAGGATGATCCGTTGAATGTGGAGGCTGGTGGGGTGAAAGGTGAGGACAAGGGGAACCCTATCGTGGTTCCGGGAGGGAGGGGCAGGGGTGAGGGCAGATGTGCGGGAGATAGAACGGACACGGTCGAGGGCCGTGTCGACCACGGTAGAGGGGAATCCTCGGTTGAGGAAAAAGGAAGACATGTCGGAAGCAATGGTATGGAAGGTGGCATCATCAGAGCAGATGCGGCGGAGACGGAGAAACTGGGAGAATGGAATAGAGTCCTTACAGGAGGCGGGGTGGGAGGAAGTGTAGTCCAAGTAGCTGTGGGAGTCGGTGGGCTTGTAGTGAATGTTAGTCAATAACCTATCCCCAGAGATGGAGATGGAGAAGTCGAGGAAGGGAAGGGAAGAGTCGGAGATGGACCATGTGAAGGTGAGGGAAGGGTGGAAATTGGAAGCATAGTGAATGAAATGTTCTAGTTCAGGGCGAGAGCAGGAGACGGCACCAATACAGTCATCAATGTACCGGAAAAAGAGGTGAGGGAGGGGACCCGAGTAGGACTGGAACAAAGAGCGTTCCACATATCCCACAAAAAGGCAGGCATAGCTAGGACCCATGCGGGTACCCATAGCAACACCTTTAATTTGGAGGAAATGGGTAGAGTCAAAGGAGTAGTTGTTCAATGTGAGAACAAGTTCAGCCAGGCGGAGGAGGGTGGTGGTGGATGGGGACTGGTTGGGCCTCTGTTCAAGGAAGAAGCGGAGCGCCCTCAGGCCATCCTGGTGGGGAATGGAGGTGTAGAGGGATTGTACGTCCATAGTGAAGAGGAGACGGTTGGGGCCGGGAAACTGGAAACTGTTAAAATGGCGGAGGGCATCGGAAGAGTCGCGGATGTAGGTGGGAAGAGACTGGACAAGGGGAGAAAAAATAGAGTCGAGATAGGAAGAGATAAGTTCCGTGGGGCAAGAACAGGCTGAGAACAGGCTGAAACGATGGGTCTACCGGGGCAGACCTCACCGTCCTCGGCCTATTACACTGTTCCACGGAAGCTCAGCGTAAGCTCGAGGAACAGCACCTCATCTTTCGTTTAGGCACGCTACAGCCCTCTGGACTCAATATCGAGTTCAACAATTTTAGATCATAACCTCAGCTCCAATCACATTTATATTTTATTTTATCCACCCTTTTATTTGTCCCCCACCACCTTTTTTTTTCCTCCTAGAAGCTGGCAGCTGTCCTTCATTCTGCCAGTAGATTTCACACTTCATTCAGCCTTAATCTGTCACATTAACACCACCTCTAGCCTTGCATATCTCTTAATGTCTCTTAATGTCTCTTCATCTCCCCCTTTGTTCCTTTATCCCCTCCCCCTTTTCCCAGCTTTACCCTGGCCTTAAATCTATTTGATTTCCGGCTCTTCCCAGTTCTGATGAAAGGTCATCGACCTGAAACGTTAACTCTCTTTCTCTCTCCATGGATGCTGCCTGGCCTGCTGAGTTTTTCCAGCGTTTTCTGTTGTTATTTCGGATTTCCAGCATCCGCAGTATTTTGCTATCGTATTAGTGTTTGGTTCACTGCCACCTCTCTTCTTGGAATGCCTACCTTGAAGAAGTTCTGCTCTTCTCTTCGACGGGATTTCCGTTTGGCTCTTCAACCTTGTTCATCTTCATTGATTTCAGTTTCCCTTCTCGTGTTTGATCAGGTATCTGCCAAGACTCGGTTTCACAGCCACATTACTTTCCTCAGCAACTGTCTCCGGTTCCGACTTATCCCACATGGATTCCAACTAAACTTCCACCCTTCGTGTTTCGGATCCACCCAGGATTACAAATATCTCCAAGATATTCATCGTTCCTCGAACTACTGCTCTCGCCGCATTTTGAGATCCACGCTCAACGCCATGCGGCGCCACATGAACACTCTCGACATCTCTCTTCAGCAGCACCGACGCATTCTATCTCAAAGCTGTCCGGGTCCACAGTTCCATTTCATCCTTAGACTCATCCGACGCTTCAACAAAAAACTTTTCTTCTTCCTTTCCGATGTCAAGGATCGCAAGCTTCAACAACTCTTGGACACTAAAGCCCCTCCGGAACCTTCTTCCCCTTCACTTTCCTCTGACCCCCCTTCTTCCAATCTCACCCCCTGCCGCGTTTTCACTATCCCCTCTGACCTTCCCCTCTCTGACTCCGAACGATCAGTCCTCAGCAAAGGCCTGAGCTTCATCCCCTTACGCCCCCATCTCAATGAATTTCGAGCTCGGCACGATGCTGAGCTCTTTTTCCGCCGCCTCCGTCTCCGTGCCCACTTCTCTGGCCAGGAGTCTTCCCCCCGCACGGCTGACCCTTTCTCCCGCTTTCAGAATTCTCGTTCCACCTGGACCCCTCCCTCTGGCCTCTTACCCTCTCTTGATCTTTTCATTGCTAACTGCCGCCGTGACATCGGCCAGCTCAATTTCTCTGCTCCCCTCACTCACTCCAACCTACCTCCCTCTGAACTTGCAGCACTCCATTCTCTCCGATCCAACCCTGACATTGTCATTAAACCTGCTGACAAGGGTGGCGCTGTTGTTGTTTGGCGAACCGACCTCTACCTAGCGGAAGTTGAACGCCAACTCTCTGACACCTCCTCCTACCTCCACCTGGACCATGACCCCACTACCGAACATCAAGCCACCGTGTCCAAGACTGTCACTGACCTCATCTCCTCTGGAGATCTTCCCCCCACGGCCGCCAACCTCATAGTTCCCCAACCCCGCACAGCCCGCTTCTACCTCCTTCCCAAGATCCACAAACAGGACTGCCCCGGTAGACCCATCGTTTCAGCCTGTTCTTGCCCCACGGAACTTATCTCTTCCTATCTCGACTCTATTTTTTCTCCCCTTGTCCAGTCTCTTCCCACCTACATCCGCGACTCTTCCGATGCCCTCCGCCATTTTAACAGTTTCCAGTTTCCCGGCCCCAACCGTCTCCTCTTCACTATGGACGTACAATCCCTCTACACCTCCATTCCCCACCAGGATGGCCTGAGGGCGCTCCGCTTCTTCCTTGAACAGAGGCCCAACCAGTCCCCATCCACCACCACCCTCCTCCGCCTGGCTGAACTTGTTCTCACATTGAACAACTACTCCTTTGACTCTACCCATTTCCTCCAAATTAAAGGTGTTGCTATGGGTACCCGCATGGGTCCTAGCTATGCCTGCCTTTTCGTGGGATATGTGGAACACTCTTTGTTCCAGTCCTACTCGGGTCCCCTCCCTCACCTCTTTTTCCGGTACATTGATGACTGTATCGGTGCCGTCTCCTGCTCTCGCCCTGAACTAGAACATTTCATTCACTATGCTTCCAATTTCCACCCTTCCCTCACCTTCACATGGTCCATCTCCGACTCTTCCCTTCCCTTCCTCGACTTCTCCATCTCCATCTCTGGGGATAGGTTATTGACTAACATTCACTACAAGCCCACCGACTCCCACAGCTACCTGGACTACACTTCCTCCCACCCCGCCTCCTGTAAGGACTCTATTCCATTCTCCCAGTTTCTCCGTCTCCGCCGCATCTGCTCTGATGATGCCACCTTCCATACCAGTGCTTCCGACATGTCTTCCTTTTTCCTCAACCGAGGATTCCCCTCTACCGTGGTCGACACGGCCCTCGACCGTGTCCGTTCTATCTCCCGCACATCTGCCCTCACCCCTGCCCCTCCCTCCCGGAACCACGATAGGGTTCCCCTTATCCTCACCTTTCACCCCACCAGCCTCCACATTCAACGGATCATCCTCCGCCATTTCCGCCACCTCCAGCGTGATCCCACCACCAAACACATCTTCCCCTCACCTCCCCTTTCAGCATTCCGTAGGGACCGCTCCCTCCGCGACACCCTAGTCCACTCCTCTACCACCCCCAGCACCCCTTCCCCTTCGCCCGGCACCTTCCCGTGCACGCGCAGGAGATGCAACACATGCCCTTATACCTCCCCTCTTCCCACTGTCCAGGGCCCCAAACACCCCTTCCAGGTGAAACAGCGATTTACTTGTACTTCCTGCAATTTAGTATACTGTATTCGCTGCTCACGATGTGGACTCCTCTACATTGGGGAGACCAAACGCAGATTGGGTGACCGCTTTGCGGAACACCTCCGTTCAGTCCGTAAGGGGGACCCCGAGCTCCCGGTGGCCTGTCACTTTAATTCACCGCTTCACTCCCACTCTGACCTCACCGTCCTCGGCCTATTACACTGTTCCACGGAAGCTCAGCGTAAGCTCGAGGAACAGTACCTCATCTTTCGTTTAGGCACGCTACAGCCCTCTGGACTCAATATCGAGTTCAACAATTTTAGATCATAACCTCAGCTCCAATCACATTTATATTTTATTTTATCCACCCTTTTATTTGTCGTCCCCCCACCTTTTTTTTTTCCTCCTAGAAGCTGGCAGCTGTCCTTCATTCTGCCAGTAGATTTCACACTTCATTCAGCCTTAATCTGTCACATTAACACCACCTCTAGCCTTGCATATCTCTTAATGTCTCTTAATGTCTCTTCATCTCCCCCTTTGTTCCTTTATCCCCTCCCCCTTTTCCCAGCTTTACCCTGGCCTTAAATCTATTTGATTTCCGGCTCTTCCCAGTTCTGATGAAAGGTCATCGACCTGAAACGTTAACTCTCTTTCTCTCTCCACGGATGCTGCCTGGCCTGCTGAGTTTTTCCAGTGTTTTCTGTTGTTATTTAAGATAAATCTACCATTAGATTCAGCAGCACTAAATCAGTTTAATCAGCTGTGTGAGTGCTTAAACAGTTCGACATTTTTCATTTACTTGTCTGACGGGGTGAAGCATAGAATTAGGAGGAAATCGAGTGCTGGCTGTGAAATAAGTGTTTCTGTATTTTCATTAATACCACAGAATGTGGACAGTGCCTTTATGGAACGTGGGGAAGTCATTTTACTGAAATGGGGAACATGCTGCTGAAGGAAAAATGATGGCTCCAAAACTCAGTGTCCCTCGGGCTGTAAATGGAGCGTTTTTTGGGTGTACGGGATGAAAAAAGGGGCAGCACCTGGTTACACCGAGTCCCTGCCCTTCGTCTGCTGGTCTGAAGTTCTTGCCCTCGTGGGGTCGGGCCGATTGATGCCACACAAATGAGGAAAATACATCACTGAAGTACGTTCTTCTA
Organism: Squalus acanthias; assembly: GCA_030390025.1. Lineage (NCBI taxonomy): Eukaryota > Metazoa > Chordata > Chondrichthyes > Squaliformes > Squalidae > Squalus > Squalus acanthias. The sequence continues at coordinate 95,161 of JASTWF010000888.1, read as the reverse complement.
TTTGTGCCCCAGTAATACTGGGTACAAGGGGCGTTCTGTGATTAATTGCATTTCATAAAGTGGCAAAACCAGAACGTAACCATTTTCAATAAAAACAATTTCCCCACAGCTCCACAAGCCTGATTAAACAGGGGCACCTCACCTGAGGTGGGCAACCTGTTGTACCAAGAATGTTGTGGGCGCCCACCTGCAATAAGTAAATGCCCCTGATCCCAGGATTTTGGTTGGGGCCAGGGCCGCATCCATGGGGTGGGCAAAAGTTCTGTCCTGTCCCAGATCCTCCCTATAAATCCTCCATAGGAATTTCAGGGCGCAAGTGAAGGAAAATATGTCACAAGACCCAATTTTCCTCATTTGCATGGCATCATTATATGCCCGCACCCCCATCATGATCGGAACTTCTGATGGGCATTAAAGAGACAAGCAGATCCGCTCCACATTCTGCCCACCTGCCCAGAAAGAGCTCCATTTACAGCCCTCGGGCCAGGAATTTCAAGGTCATTCAGCCCAACTTCCACATCTACACTGGAGAGAATACAGACTGTGCTGCACAATTCCAATCCCATAAATGGCCGCACACAGGCAGAGCTCGATGATATTGTTCGGTTTTGTCTTACCTCCCACTGCATCACACCTTGAAATTTAACTGTCAGAGGGGTTGTGAGGTCATCAACACTTGAACTCCCCACTTTAATTATAATGTTGGGTGAAACAGGGCTCCTCTCCTGACCCTATAACACAAAAAATTAATTACTGAAAATCTAATGATTTAGGATTTACATTACACACAGAAACATTTCAATGATGTTCATTTCTGAGGTGATGGTGAGCAGTGCAGGTTTGTCATTGTAACTAATATTTTCTCTGGGGTTGAAATTCTGGGAGGCTGCCTTGCTGCCAGAAGTGCGGTGAACCACAACTCCAAGCCACCCATGAAGCTTTCTGTAGACCCTGTCCCAAATTGATGGGGTCATTACACGTAAAAGCACATCAGTGATGCCCACCCCAGTCCGGCCCAGAAAGTCAGAGTGACACCATGCCCAGACATAGGTCTGGAAATTCGGGTGCACCCATTTTTGGGCACCTGCGGGGGTGCAGGGTGTATGGCCTGCTTCCTAATGGTGAGGCCCGAGGCGCCCCAGATTTTGGGCCTCGGGCCTCATTACAAAGAAGCCGGCAACAGTCACCTGGCGAAGTGGAAACCCAGATCGAGTCGCAGTGACCCTCAGGTAAGTGAAGCCATGGATCGGGTTGGAGTCTGGATGGGAAGGATCGGAGGACAGGGGCCAGAGGATCGGGGGTTGGACTCAGACGCCGAGGGGGGACAGTGGTGGGGTCTGGAGTGGCGGTAACCAGAGTGGAGGGAGTGGTTATGAGCTTTTGTAAAATGTGGGTCAGGAGGAGCACTCCTGTTCCTGTTCCTCTGGGCTCCATATTCAGGTAAGTGAATGTGAAAAGCTTACCTTGTAGTGTCGCAGGAGTTCCCAAGGTCTGGTTTTACTGAGTGCAGCCAGCGCTGGCTGCCTCAGGGCAAACTAATCTTGAAGTGAGGGCCTCAAACAGGCGTTAGGCCCCTGATTTGCATATGTAAATGGCCCAACGTCTGTTTCAGGCGTGGACCCTGGACACCATTGTTTTCCTTTCCCAAAGTAGCAACGGTGCAATTCTTGCCCGCCATATAGAGGGCTAAGTGGGCCAATTAGAGCCTGAAAATCAGGTGCTGCACAGCCACATTTGTACACCAGAGTGGCCCGACTCTGTAACTCCCAAATGAATTCTGGCATGGATTTGTGAAAGGTCGGTCATGCCTGACAAACCTGATTGAATTTTTTGAAGAGGTGACTAAAGCAGTGGACAGGGGAATGTCTATGATTGTTATTTATATGGACTTCCAAAAGGCATTTGATAAAGTCGCACACAAGAGACTGTTACCTGAGGTAGAAGGCCACAGAATTGAGGGAAATTATTGACCTGGTTAGAAAAATTGGCAGGATGTGACTAGTGGTGTCCCGCAGGGATCTGTGTTGGGGCCTCAACTATTCACAATATTTATTAACGACTTAGATGATGGCATAGAAAGTCATATATCCAAATTTGCCGATGACACAAAAATAGGTGGCATTGTAGGCAGTGTCGATGAAAGCATAAAATTACAAAGGGATATCGATAGATTAAGTGAATGGGCAAAACTGTGGCAAATGGATTTCAATGTAAGCAAAAGTGACTTCATCCACTTTGGACCTAAAAGGATAGAACAGGGTACTTTCTAAATGGTGAAAAGCTTAAAGCAGTGGATGTCCAAAGAGACTTGGGGGTTCAGGTACATAGATCATTAAAATGTCATGAACAGTACAGAAAATAATCAAAAAGGCTAATGGAATGCTGGCCTTTATATCTAGAGGACTAGAGTACAAGGGGGTAGAGGTTATGCTGCAACTGTACAAAACCCTGGTTAGACCACACCTGGAGTACTGTGAGCAGTTCTGGGCAGCACACCTTAGGAAAGATATATTGGCCTTGGAGGGAGTGCAGTGTAGGTTGACCAGAATGATACCCGAACTTCAAGGGTTAAGTTACGAGGAGAGATTACACAAATTAGGGTTGTATTCCCTAGAATTTAGAAGTTTAAGATGTGATCTGATCGAAGTTTTCGGGATATTAAGGGGAACAGACAGGGTAGATAGAGAGAAACTATTTCTGCTGGTTGGGGATTCTCAGACTAGGGGGCATAGTCTAAAAACTAGAGCCAGACCTTTCAGGAGTGAAATTCGGAAACACTTCTACACACAAAGGGTGGTAGAAGTTTGAAACTCTCTTCTGCAAATGGCAATTCATGCGAGATCATTTGTTAATTTTAATCGGAGATTGATAGCTTCTTGGTAACCAAAGGTATTAAGGGATATGGGCCAAAGGCGGGTATATGGAGTTAGATCGCAGATCAGCCATGATCTCATTGAATGGCGGAATGGGCTCGAAGGGCCGAATGGCCTACTCCTGTTCCTATGTTCTGGAAGGTGATCAATCCCCAATATGATCGATTACCTGCTTCCCTACTACATTTTAGATGAGCGGAAGAGCGTCCTCTCTGTCCGCAAGTGAATTGGGTCGGGTTAGGATAGCTTTACTTAAAAGGTGCAAACCTAGGAACAGTGGAGGTCCATAGAGATTTTGGGGTCCATGTACACAGATCACTCAAATGTACGTCAGGCAATGTTCCCTTTAATTTTTTTTGGGTGCGCGGCCCCTTTAAGATACAGCATGGTCTATTCAAAATACCGCGCATGCACGGTTTTTCCTATTTAAAAGCCGGTGAGCCATCTACGCGGGAGCTGCAGAGCGCTGCGTGGCCGCCCAGCTTAAAGGGAACATTAATGTCAGGTACAAAAATTAATCTGAAATGCTAATGGAATGTTAACCTTTATAATTAGAGAGCAAGACTATAAAGGTGTAGAATTCGCAATTATCGCGATTTCATTTTAATAAGGAGAAAACACAAAGTTTCGTTCAAAACAGCTTTTATTTCAGCGGAATGCTGTCAGGTTTAAATTGGACACAAGCAGCCTGTAAAATGGCCGCCGCACCGCGTGACAGAACATTCTAGACTTTTCAGCAGGCAGACAAGATGGCGTTCCAATAAACATTCTTGCAAGATCGATAACGATTCAGCACAGTGAAGACAATACACAGGACATTATGGGTTTACAGTATAAACATCGATACTGGAATCGGTCTCCCAGGTACAAAGGAAAGCCATCAAGGGCCCATCCAAAGGACATTAATATGTAAACTCCCAACGGCTCTACGATGAGAGAGCCGTTAGCAGGTAGTTATACAGGACACTTGGAAGCCCCAAACCCCTCCAGGGGGAACACCGACCGATTTAACAATGGGAGAAATATTAACAGGTACTCAAACATTCAGGAGTAGCCCCGAAACCCATTAAGGACAGAGATCACCCATACAGGACATCTTTGGGCGCCAAACCTTAAACAAAAGAATGGACATTGTAGTTGGGCGGGAAACGGAAGAACTGTGCACTATAATTGCAGGCCCCAAACCGTCCATTCTCTCTCTTGACTCTTGACTCTGGCCTCTTGCTCTTGCTCTTGCCTCGTGTTCTTGACTCTTGCCGCTTGTTGCTGTTATCATCGTGGCTGCTCCTGTGTAAAAGACAGTTGCAAAGACCTATGTTGGTAGCTGGCAGCGGAACCGAAGGCCCGGGATGAGATGAGATGAGATGAGATGAGAGGAGAAGAGAAGAAGACCTTATCCATCGCCACGGTCAGTAGATCCCGACCGCGCCTGTAGGTCGATCAGCCAAGTCTTCTCGACAGGAAGTTTTCTTCTTTAACAAGACATATTGCATCGACGATAACTGGACTGTGCAAACACATCGTATCAGCGATATTGACAACGGTGCTCCACCATACCTTGTATCCAACCAACAGAGGTCTTCACTACAGCGGACGGTCCAGCCGACTGACCGAGCAGCAGAAGCAGTAAACAAGTGGGACCAGGAGATCTCCTGACCAACACGTGGGTGCTGCGGTGAAAAACATCCGATCAGCTATTCGGGATTTCTCCGAGTTATTACGAGTGGTGAGCATGAGTCTCGAGATCCTACGAAGCTAGTTTTAGGATAGATATTGATAGGGGAGGGTTTAAAGATTAAGGATATTTGTAATGTGTGCCCTATTTACGTTGTGCTGGTCGTTCCTCGTTTCCCTAAGAGTGATTATAACCGTTTGTAAGATTGTACTGTCATTAATCTGTGCGTATGACATGTATTTCATAATTTTAAGTATCATGCAATAAAGATTTTCCATTTCGTACCGTTCAAACCAAGTCTACATGAGTTTTATCTCCATTACTGCTCTCGCATCTAAGTCCAGTGTCTAGAACCGTAAGGGAGAGTGATTCGAACCACTCACAGGGGTGTCTAGTGTTCCCAGACTGGCTGGAGACCAGGCCTAGACCCGCACTGACATACAGGCTGCACAGAGCCGCGTGAATCTCACAGGCTACGAGACACGCAGGGTCAGGAGAGAATCCCTTACAGAAAATGGCGACCGCGGCAGGACACTGGCAGCGAGAGGGTAGTGTGTTAGATTTTGGAATGACTGTACGAAATGTGATGCAGGAAAAGATAGCGGATTACGTATTTGGAAAGGTTAATCTAACGAAAAAGTGGATAAGCGAATTGTTAGCGGATAAGAGCCCACTAGAGGCAGCTGAAAGGTGGACGGATAGTAAGGAGCATAAAAAGGCAGTTGAGAAAGCAGTCTGGCTTATGTGCTACAAAAGGCAGGTTCAGATTTCAAACCAGACCAATACAGCGCTAACCGCTCGAATCAAGCATCTAGAGGAGGAAATGGAGGAGAAGGTTTCTGGAGGGGAGGCGCTCATTAAGAGTTTAAATGAGTTACGCCAGGAAAGCCAGGAAGTCTCCAGTTACCTTAAAACAAGGGTAGAGTATCTCGAGTGCCAGATCACTGAAGCAAAATTAAACGAGAGTAGGATGAAGGAAAGATGTAACCGTCAAGCTGCCCAGATAAGAACTCAAGAAGAGAGCTTAATGGGGGTTAGGTCGGCGTATAAGTTGGCCCTTGAGGATAAGTTTCAGGGAGCCGACCATAGCGCCTGCGAAAAAGAGATAGAGAGCCTCAAAAGGGCCGTGAATAATGCGAACGGCATGGTGTGCCTTATTAATCCGTCGGCACGCCAGCCGCTAGTAAATGAGAGATTTAGAAATTCCCCACCAAGTAAAGCAGAAGAAGTAGTAGCCAGTGCGCCCTCCGCGCCACCCAGCTATTCAGAAACCTGGGTTAGGGAGGAAGCAACGGAAGAAGCAAAAGAGCCCGTTGAAAAAGAGGTAGAAAAGGGATCGTTGTATCCAGTAACGGGGATTAAACGGGGCCCAAGCAGGAACGGTGGGGAAGAACCGGGGGATCTCCTCGGACAGCTGGTGTTGCCTCACAGTTCACATCAGCTGAGGGCCATGATAAACCACGTAAGGAAGCTGACCGAGATAGACGACCCTTCTGTACATTTCAGGGAAGTTGAGCAAGCCGCAGCCATCAACGGCTGCGATGATGGGGAGACAGCAAAAATGCTGCTGTTCTCATTAGATAGCTCGGTCCTTCAGTGTCTCTCAGGCGATAGCAAGAGGGGTAATAAAAGTTATGAGGAATTGAAAAATGAGGTCCTAGAAGTAGTGGGAGCGAACGACGGAGGTCCGTTTGCTAGAGTGGGACAGACAGTGCAGATGGAGGGAGAACCCCCGAAGGTTTTTGCCGACAGGCTGTGGCCAGTATATGAGCGCAGCTGTCTAGGTGCGCCCGAGCGCGAAGATGTGGAAGGCGCCGCTTTAATTCATTGGCTTAGGTGCATAATAGCCAACAGTTTACCAGCCGTTAGAGAGCAGGCAAAAGCCTGGTTCGATTCCAATGACCTCAACCTTACGGAAGAGTCGGTCTTGAATCGACTCACGTTAGGTTACCGTAACATAAGGGGTATGACGACACGTCCCTTTAAGGGAAGAGTACATGAGGTACGACCCGCAGCCCCGACTCAAAGAGAGTGGCATCAGGAGGGTAATCGCGCCCCACAGGCAAGTAATGCCTGTTACGGGTGTGGGAAGACAGGGCACTGGCGCAAGCACTGCAGGAACCCTTGGAAGGATTCCAAGGATAAAAATCCCGCGGTCCGAACCCAGGCGCCTGTCCCGGCTAAGGAAGCAAAGGCACCCACCTCTCCCGAAGACCTCGAAGCAGTGTTAGGAGTCATGCGCAAGATGGTTTTGAATGCGCGTGGACAGGTGGCGGTCGCAACCGGCCCCGTAGGTGCCGCAGGACCGTCTAATAGTGCCCCATGACTAGAACCAGCACAGCCCGTCTACCTGTGTCCGCTCAGCTATGATGCGTGGAGGCGACCTGTGGTGGAGATGGAGGTAGAGAAACAAAAGGGCAGTTATTTGTTGGACACGGGAGCTTCTTGCACCATAATCCATACAGATGACCCTTTTGACTCGCCGCTATCTACCAAGGTCCCATTCACGCTAGCAGGGTTCACAGGGAAAGAACAGGCTGGCACGTTTTCCCTCCCGCTATCCATCCGTTTAGGGACACTTCGCCTTAAGTGGAAGTGTATACTGATGGCATGGCAAAAGGGGGGTGGAAGAGGTATTCTCGGGTCCGATCTGCTAGCGGGACACGGGATCCTCGTGGACCTCAGAAATCACTGTCTCTGGGGGGCTAAAGGTGAAAAAGGCGAGGTAATGGTAATTCAAGGGGAGGAAGAAACAGGGGTCCTGTGTACCGTACAGCCATCCGGAGGCTACGACCTCAGGCTTATGGTCGCAGATGTCCCAACGGACATGCAAACGTACGTGACAGATAATATGCACGCGTTTGCAACCCACAAGCACGATTGTGGGAGGGTGGTCGGGTTTGAGGTCAGCGTAGATGGGGACCCCATGACCCGACCCCAAAAGCAGTATAACTTCCCCAAAGAAGCAGAACCCGATATGGAGGCAGCAATGTCTTCCTTGGTGCAGCAGGGCGTGTTGAGGCCGATAGCCACACACGTGAACTCCCCATTATGGCCGGTTAGGAAGCCGGATAATTCGTGGAGAGCCACGGTGGACTACAGAGTCCTTAACAGTAACATCCCCGCCTGCGCGCCCACAGTAGCAGCAGTTGCTGACCTAATAGGGAGCATCCCAGCGTCCGCGACCACGTTCACGGTGCTGGATATCTCGAACGGTTTTTGGTCCATCCCGCTGCGGCGAGAGGACCAGTACAAGTTTGCCTTTACGTTTAAAGGGCAACAGTACACGTGGAACTGCTTGCCACAGGGTTTCCACAATAGCCCCAGTATTTTTCACCAGTGTATGGCAGGAAGTTTAAAGGAGTTTAGTCAGCCCAATCAGATAGTACAGTATGTGGATGATTTGCTCCTATTTACGGACTCAAGGGAGGAGCACGGACCACTACTGGACGAGTTATTGGAGCTGTTAGCGAGAAAGGGTTTTAAAGTAAACCCAAAGAAAGCACGTATCGGTCAGCAGGAAGTAAAATTCCTGGGACTGACCCTACGCGCTGGGGAAAGAGCCATAGACAAAGCAAGGAGGGAGTCGGTGCAAGAATTACCGATTCCCAACAACGTAAGGGGTGTGAGGTCCTTCTTGGGACTGACCGGTTACTGCAGGGATTTTATCGAGGATTATGCGGCCACAGCGGCGCCGCTCCTCCGACTCCTCCATAAGGGAGTAGAGTGGCTTTGGGACGAGGGCTGCCAAGCAGCCTTCGAGAAGTTAAAAAGGGATCTGCAGACCGCGCCAGCCTTAGGGGCCATAGATGGGGGGAAGGAGTTTTTCCTGGAGGTAGCTGCCAGCGGAGACAGCTTAAGCGCCGTGCTGCTCCAAGAGCGTCACGGCAAGCTGAGGCCGGTTGTCTATTCATCCAGGGTATTAACGGATGTGGAGAGAAGTTTTTCCAATTGCGAAAGGCACCTTTTAGCCACGCATTGGGCTGTGAAAAGATCAGCGATCTTCACAGGGCTCTCTCCCATCACTCTCCTCACACATCACACACCAACTAAGATGCTTCTGGATGGGAGGATTAAAGACGGGACCGTAAGCAGCGCACGCATTGCGCGTTGGACCCTTCTTCTCTCCCAGTTGGACATCAGAGTAAAAGGTCTTTGCGAGCCCAGGCTTGCGGCCAATTTGGTATACCCCGGTACAGCCCACCGGTGTTCGGTGGAGGGGGTGTGGGACGTCAACATAGGTTTACGGGCCGGGATACATCCCAATGGGCGCGAGATTTATGTTGATGGGTCTAGCACAGTATCTGCTGGCGAGCGACTCACAGGGTGTGGAGTTTATGACCCTGCGGCAGACCTTGCCCTGGCGATCAAGCTCCCTAGCACCATGAGCGCGCAGCAGGCTGAGCTGTCTGCCGTGGTGTACGTGGTAACCCACCCAGACATTTTCCCAACCCCATACACGATTTGCTCGGACAGTATGTTCACCTGCAATTCGTGTACGGAATACCTGGCCATTTGGTCCCGCCGCGGATACACCTCCGCGGACGGGCGACCTTTAACGGTAAAGCCCTTGCTGGAAAAAATCTTAGCAGCAGCAGTAGGGGAGGAAGGGGAGATTTTCATCCATAAGGTGAAAGCTCACTCCTCCACAGAGCCCCGTGGGGAGGGCAACCGGCAGGCGGATGCGCTAGCCAGGGAGGGTGCCCGCGACGGTACTTTCTGGAACCCCTATAGAACCGGACCCATAGCAGCGGTCCGAGGTGGGGACGGGAATACCGGGAACACCAGGGTAGCATTGCCCCTAGACCTTAAGACCGTCCAAGCCCAGGATCCTGCCCTAAAAGCAGTCCTAAAAACGATTGCTGAGGGGAGGCAGGTAGAAGGTCCGTACAGTACGGCAACCCTCTCAGTTAAGGAAGGCATGCTGTTCCGCGAGGAGCAGTGGGTTGTGCCGCAGCAGCACAGGAGGGAATTCCTCCAGTTGGCTCACGAGGGACCAGGGGCAGGGCACCCCGGGCCCGAGGTTACCTGGCAACGGGTAGAGCAAGCGGGATGGTGGCCAGGGCTCAGGGAACAAGTCCGCGAGTTCTGTGCAAACTGTCTTGTGTGCGCTGCAAACAACCCAGACCCCCAGAAAAGGAAGGTGCCCATGGGACACGTAAGAAGGGTAGAGGGACCATGGCAGTCGATACAGATCGACTATATAGGACCCCTGCCCACCACCCAGGGAGGTTATAAGTACTGCCTCGTCCTGGTGGATGTGTTTTCCAAGTGGGTGGAAGCCTTCCCTTGTCGAACAGCTACGGCACTGGGTACAGCAAAAATCTTGGTCCGGGAAGTGTTCTCGCGGTGGGGACTCCCCCGTTTCGTGGAGTCAGACCAAGGGAGTCATTTCACCGGCCAGGTGATGCAGAACACCCTCATGCTTTTGGGCATTGAAGGGAAGTGGCACGTAGCACACAATCCCCAGTCATCCGGGATTGTTGAACGTATGAACCGGACCCTGAAGGAGAAATTGAGGAAAGAGACTAGGAACTCGCCCCAAAAATGGGCGGAAGTTCTGCCTTTAGTCCTCATGGGGGTCCGGGCCAGTCAGTCAAAAAGTACGGGGTACTCCCCGCACGAGGTAATGACCGGCAGGCTCATGCGAACCCCCACCCATGTGCTAGCCCCGGTGCTCACTGAGGGTCAGCTTCAAGAGATCAGCAGGGACAAGTTCGCCCAAACTCTCTTGGAGCGCCTGAAGCAAGTTTATGAGCAGGCGGCTGGGAACATGGGAAGGCAGCACCAGGGCAATCGCTTGTTGCTGGAACCCCGCAAAACGCGGGAGTGGGAAGTAGGAGACCAGGTCATGGTCAGAAACTACGCCAGAGTAGGGAGTCTGGAACCACTGTATATGGGACCCTACAACATTGTAGACAAGGCAAGTCCCATGGTTTACGCCGTAAAAGTACCTCGGCGCACTAAGTGGTTCCACATAAACCAATGTAAACTGTACCAGCCGGGTGCGCAAGGGAAAACTACAGGGGTAAATCCCGCCAATGGGAAAACACAGCCCCAGGTAGGACCACAAGGCACACAGGCAGGCGTAGCAGCTTGCATCAGGGGAAGGGACATCCCGGACGATCATGCAGCGTTTTTCTGGAGTTGGGGGTTAGATGACGAGGACCCCAGGGTACCCTGGTCAGATGAGGATAGTGCAGATGAGCATAGTGATGATGACGGGTGGTTTCAGAGGAACGGTCTGGGAGGATTGGGGCCGCTAGGTAGAGATCCATACGGGGTGGACACACAAGCTGCAGGTCCCGACAGCAGGAGGAAGGAGCTAGAGGAGGCCGGGCCAGCCGCTATGTGGTTCCCAGAGGTGTGGCCGCCCGCTTTGAACGTCCAGTCCTCAGGGGAGGCAGAGTTCGCGAGTGAAGGGCCGCCTGCTGGGCCGAGCAGGGCGGGGCCCCGAACTGCCAGCCCCGAGGTTAGGGAGGCGGAGTCAGCGGAGGCGGGGCTGGCGCCTGTGATGGAACCCCAGGTCATCCCGTTGAAGGTCTCGGGACCCGGTCCGTCCGTCACGGAGCCCCCGCCCATAGCAATTCCCCGTAGGTCAAGCAGAGTACCCCAGCCCAGGAAGATGTGGTCAGGTCCACAGGCCGCCCCAGGGCGTAAGTTTCAGGTTAAGATAACCCGGGTAGAGACAGGCCACATCGAAGCAGTAACAGGCTGCGGCAGATCAGAGGAAAGGGTCAGCGCAGCAACAGGCTGCGGCAGATCAGAGGAAAGGGTCAGCGCAGCAACAGGCTGCGGCAGATCAGAGGGAAGGGTCAGTGCCCTCCCACCGTCGGGAAGAGCTCGCAGCAGCCTTCTCAGGATTTAAAGGGGCCGCCCTGAGAACGGGCGGCATTGTAAAGTTATTAGTTTAAGGTTTTAAGTTTTAGTTTAAAGTTTTAAGTAGTTTTAATAAGGTTAAGTTTGTAGTGTTTTTAACAGAAAACGATAAAATGATGGGAGTTTTAAGGCTAGGTTTAGAGGAAGTCTATTTAGCAAACGTTGAAGTTTACGTGAGGCGAGGTCAGGGGACCCGCTCACCCTTCACAAAAGCCAGAGACTTTTTGCGAGGCTGGCTACCTCATTCTATCTGATCACAGGAACCAAGGAAGGATGGAACGACTTCTAGTTTTGCTCGTGGCGATCGGATGTGGATTGGCCTATCGGGGCCTCACCAAGGATGTCGTGGTGTTTGGATGTTCCGGGGACACGGCCCCCATCGCGGTGGATGGGACCGGAAGACGGAAGGCAGAAGGGACCAGCACCTATTTCCACAAGGGAAGGTGGCCAGGATGGCTGGGAACGAACTCAACGGAGTATTCCAGCACATCGGGGTTCGCCTACAAAGAGACTTCTTTAATGTGCCCCAAAGTACGGATCATCGCACCCAGGATCAGCGTCACCGTCGGCAAACGGATTTGTTTGACCTGCAGTGGGAATGTCCCATTGAGCCGATGGTGGTGGCTGCGAAAGCTGAGCAAAACTATGAGGAACTCTTCGGTTGAGTGGGAGCGACTGGGTAATAATACCCATCGGACAATTACGGGGACAGATGGACAAGTGAAAGTCTGTTGGGACAAATGGTGGGAACCGGATGAGGGGATTTATGTTTGTATGTGGGGGTCAAAGTACGTTTGCCCCAAAGGCATCTCCATATTCTTTATTAACCAGTGGCAGGATAACGGACAGGGGATGAGGTGGGATGCGAGCACCAGGGGGTGCGGAGCCCCATATTCTCCGATCCCAGTAAATGCCACTGAGCTCATTACGCGCCCACGCAAAGCCCCGCCCACGATTCCGGTAGTTCTAACTGAGGAAGAGGGGTGCCCTAAAACTAGTAAGGGACCCGGGAACGGTTTGGTACTGGTCCCCACAGACCAGATACTATTTCAGGGGGTACATTACGCGGTGGCCTCGGTGATTTTAAATCTCACTGAGGTACGGTTACCAGAGTGGTGCCCCAAAAAGACGGAACAGTTGTACCAGGTCCTGTTGACCAAGATGTTCAGGCAATTTTACGAGTTTGATTTTGCAGAAATTGATAAGACAAGTTTATACACCGCACCGCAGGAAGTTTTGGACCAAGTAGGGAGGCAAAGAAGGGGTTTGGTGAACGATGCGTTCACTGCTTTTAACACAGGGACATCTGTGGTCAACGCTCTAGACAGTGTGGAGCTGCAGACCCAGATTAATGGTTTAAAAACACAGTTAAAGGATATTCTTACAGATGAGAATAAAGTGGTAGGGTCGGGTCTGCACGAGGACCAAGCCATGACACTTAAAGGAAATCATAGCAGAGCTGGAGAAACATGCGCGTACGGTAAATGCCCTGATTAGGGAAGATCGGAATGCATCCGATCAAGCTGCGCAGAACGAGGTGTGCGTGCTTTACGGGGCGTGGTTACTGGGCGAGGGCCGCAGTAATTTGGAGGATTTAAAACAAGGTTTGGTCCCGTCCTGGATAAGTAACAAACACCTGCGGGCGCTCCACCCTTTTCAGAACGCATTAAGTCCGTGCCAGCTCAGGCTAGCTTCAGAAGCTTACCCAGTCCCCGTGGACTGCGGACGTTCAAACCATACTATTATGGGAATAGTATTACGCATGCCGGTTTTGGGCAACACAGCAAAGCCCGCCCCGGTGTATCGGGTAGAGAACATTGGTGTCATTCAGGGGGGAGCCCACATTCGTTATGCAGCGGTTCCACCTTACGTCATCCGCTGGGAGCAAACGATGACAGGTACAGATCTCTCTGGTTGTCGTGGCAGGGGAGCACACATAATACTGTGCCCCCAGCACTTGAATGCCTTTTTAACACCACAGTGCGGGTTCAGAACGGCTGGCGCCAAGTCCATGAATTGCACCATGGAGGCAATGGCACAAGATCATGTGCCTCCGCAGGTAGCATACATCGGGGGTGGAACATACTGTGTTACCACTGCAGCGCAACACTACCAGCATGGAAACCGTAGCCGGTGTCCGGTGAGTGACAGCAGTTTCTGTTTTAAACCCAGGGCTGAAGTTCAAGTAGCACAACAGCGAATTATCCCAATCCCTGAACCATCCACTGTTCATCTCACAGTAAAAGAGAATTTCACCGACTTGCAGCGATTTGTCGCGCATTTTGGATACCTCATTCCCCCTCTCCCTGAGCATTTAACCAAACTTCTGAAAGCCGTCGCGGTGTCACAAAAGCATTTCTATACATTAGAACAGAAAACCGTCGAGATAGGTACAGACATTTTGGACATAGTGGTTCCACCGTGGTGGAATCTGTTCACGAATATTGAAGTGCCCTCATGGGTCAGAATAGCCTCCCACATTTTAGTCGTCTGTCAAGTGTTTATTGTAGTATACCTTTTGTTCATACATTGTAAAAGAGACAAGCGCCTCACCAAGCATGAGAACACGGGAGAGTGGCGAGAACGTTACGTGCGCGTGCACGATGAGAGCGCAGTGTAATGGGAAAATGGCGTCACTCCCGCTCGCCACGTGCGCCGCGGAAGTTTGTACTCATTGTAAATACGCTGGAAACTCGACATGTTTAAGAGTCGGGATTTGTTTATTTTGGTGATGGTGTTGATTGTTTGGTTTTTGGGTTTTGCTTTTCCTTCCCTTGAATAAAAGACAAATATACAGGTGATGCGTGAGGTATCGGCCTGGTTACGCCGGGAAGGAAAACAAGTGGTGTAAGTTTAAGGGCAAATGATGCCTACGGTGATATAAAATGTGATTTTTCTTGGGAAATGAGGACGACACAGAGACCCTAGTGAAGTTAAAATTTATGGGATTAATTTACTGGATTCGGAGTGAAATCGAGATAAGATTGCTCACCACTGAGTTTTTGATACGATAAGCGGAGTTATTCGCATCAACAGGAGGGACTGTAGAATTCGCAATTATCGCGATTTCATTTTAATAAGGAGAAAACACAAAGTTTCGTTCAAAACAGCTTTTATTTCAGCGGAATGCTGTCAGGTTTAAATTGGACACAAGCAGCCTGTAAAATGGCCGCCGCACCGCGTGACAGAACATTCTAGACTTTTCAGCAGGCAGACAAGATGGCGTTCCAATAAACATTCTTGCAAGATCGATAACGATTCAGCACAGTGAAGACAATACACAGGACATTATGGGTTTACAGTATAAACATCGATACTGGAATCGGTCTCCCAGGTACAAAGGAAAGCCATCAAGGGCCCATCCAAAGGACATTAATATGTAAACTCCCAACGGCTCTACGATGAGAGAGCCGTTAGCAGGTAGTTATACAGGACACTTGGAAGCCCCAAACCCCTCCAGGGGGAACACCGACCGATTTAACAATGGGAGAAATATTAACAGGTACTCAAACATTCAGGAGTAGCCCCGAAACCCATTAAGGACAGAGATCACCCATACAGGACATCTTTGGGCGCCAAACCTTAAACAAAAGAATGGACATTGTAGTTGGGCGGGAAACGGAAGAACTGTGCACTATAATTGCAGGCCCCAAACCGTCCATTCTCTCTCTTGACTCTTGACTCTGGCCTATTGCTCTTGCTCTTGCCTCGTGTTCTTGACTCTTGCCGCTTGTTGCTGTTATCATCGTGGCTGCTCCTGTGTAAAAGACTGTTGCAAAGACCTATGTTGGTAGCTGGCAGCGGAACCGAAGGCCCGGGATGAGATGAGATGAGATGAGATGAGAGGAGAAGAGAAGAAGACCTTATCCATCGCCACGGTCAGTAGATCCCGACCGCGCCTGTAGGTCGATCAGCCAAGTCTTCTCGACAGGAAGTTTTCTTCTTTAACAAGACATATTGCATCGACGATAACTGGACTGTGCAAACACATCGTATCAGCGATATTGACAACGGTGCTCCACCATACCTTGTATCCAACCAACAGAGGTCTTCACTACAGCGGACGGTCCAGCCGACTGACCGAGCAGCAGAAGCAGTAAACAAGTGGGACCAGGAGATCTCCTGACCAACACGTGGGTGCTGCGGTGAAAAACATCCGATCAGCTATTCGGGATTTCTCCGAGTTATTACGAGTGGTGAGCATGAGTCTCGAGATCCTACGAAGCTAGTTTTAGGATAGATATTGATAGGGGAGGGTTTAAAGATTAAGGATATTTGTAATGTGTGCCCTATTTACGTTGTGCTGGTCGTTCCTCGTTTCCCTAAGAGTGATTATAACCGTTTGTAAGATTGTACTGTCATTAATCTGTGCGTATGACATGTATTTCATAATTTTAAGTATCATGCAATAAAGATTTTCCATTTCGTACCGTTCAAACCAAGTCTACATGAGTTTTATCTCCATTACTGCTCTCGCATCTAAGTCCAGTGTCTAGAACCGTAAGGGAGAGTGATTCGAACCACTCACAGGGGTGTCTAGTGTTCCCAGACTGGCTGGAGACCAGGCCTAGACCCGCACTGACATACAGGCTGCACAGAGCCGCGTGAATCTCACAGGCTACGAGACACGCAGGGTCAGGAGAGAATCCCTTACAGAAAATGGCGACCGCGGCAGGACACTGGCAGCGAGAGGGTAGTGTGTTAGATTTTGGAATGACTGTACGAAATGTGATGCAGGAAAAGATAGCGGATTACGTATTTGGAAAGGTTAATCTAACGAAAAAGTGGATAAGCGAATTGTTAGCGGATAAGAGCCCACTAGAGGCAGCTGAAAGGTGGACGGATAGTAAGGAGCATAAAAAGGCAGTTGAGAAAGCAGTCTGGCTTATGTGCTACAAAAGGCAGGTTCAGATTTCAAACCAGACCAATACAGCGCTAACCGCTCGAATCAAGCATCTAGAGGAGGAAATGGAGGAGAAGGTTTCTGGAGGGGAGGCGCTCATTAAGAGTTTAAATGAGTTACGCCAGGAAAGCCAGGAAGTCTCCAGTTACCTTAAAACAAGGGTAGAGTATCTCGAGTGCCAGATCACTGAAGCAAAATTAAACGAGAGTAGGATGAAGGAAAGATGTAACCGTCAAGCTGCCCAGATAAGAACTCAAGAAGAGAGCTTAATGGGGGTTAGGTCGGCGTATAAGTTGGCCCTTGAGGATAAGTTTCAGGGAGCCGACCATAGCGCCTGCGAAAAAGAGATAGAGAGCCTCAAAAGGGCCGTGAATAATGCGAACGGCATGGTGTGCCTTATTAATCCGTCGGCACGCCAGCCGCTAGTAAATGAGAGATTTAGAAATTCCCCACCAAGTAAAGCAGAAGAAGTAGTAGCCAGTGCGCCCTCCGCGCCACCCAGCTATTCAGAAACCTGGGTTAGGGAGGAAGCAACGGAAGAAGCAAAAGAGCCCGTTGAAAAAGAGGTAGAAAAGGGATCGTTGTATCCAGTAACGGGGATTAAAAGGGGCCCAAGCAGGAACGGTGGGGAAGAACCGGGGGATCTCCTCGGACAGCTGGTGTTGCCTCACAGTTCACATCAGCTGAGGGCCATGATAAACCACGTAAGGAAGCTGACCGAGATAGACGACCCTTCTGTACATTTCAGGGAAGTTGAGCAAGCCGCAGCCATCAACGGCTGCGATGATGGGGAGACAGCAAAAATGCTGCTGTTCTCATTAGATAGCTCGGTCCTTCAGTGTCTCTCAGGCGATAGCAAGAGGGGTAATAAAAGTTATGAGGAATTGAAAAATGAGGTCCTAGAAGTAGTGGGAGCGAACGACGGAGGTCCGTTTGCTAGAGTGGGACAGACAGTGCAGATGGAGGGAGAACCCCCGAAGGTTTTTGCCGACAGGCTGTGGCCAGTATATGAGCGCAGCTGTCTAGGTGCGCCCGAGCGCGAAGATGTGGAAGGCGCCGCTTTAATTCATTGGCTTAGGTGCATAATAGCCAACAGTTTACCAGCCGTTAGAGAGCAGGCAAAAGCCTGGTTCGATCCCAATGACCTCAACCTTACGGAAGAGTCGGTCTTGAATCGACTCACGTTAGGTTACCGTAACATAAGGGGTATGACGACACGTCCCTTTAAGGGAAGAGTACATGAGGTACGACCCGCAGCCCCGACTCAAAGAGAGTGGCATCAGGAGGGTAATCGCGCCCCACAGGCAAGTAATGCCTGTTACGGGTGTGGGAAGACAGGGCACTGGCGCAAGCACTGCAGGAACCCTTGGAAGGATTCCAAGGATAAAAATCCCGCGGTCCGAACCCAGGCGCCTGTCCCGGCTAAGGAAGCAAAGGCACCCACCTCTCCCGAAGACCTCGAAGCAGTGTTAGGAGTCATGCGCAAGATGGTTTTGAATGCGCGTGGACAGGTGGCGGTCGCAACCGGCCCCGTAGGTGCCGCAGGACCGTCTAATAGTGCCCCATGACTAGAACCAGCACAGCCCGTCTACCTGTGTCCGCTCAGCTATGATGCGTGGAGGCGACCTGTGGTGGAGATGGAGGTAGAGAAACAAAAGGGCAGTTATTTGTTGGACACGGGAGCTTCTTGCACCATAATCCATACAGATGACCCTTTTGACTCGCCGCTATCTACCAAGGTCCCATTCACGCTAGCAGGGTTCACAGGGAAAGAACAGGCTGGCACGTTTTCCCTCCCGCTATCCATCCGTTTAGGGACACTTCGCCTTAAGTGGAAGTGTATACTGATGGCATGGCAAAAGGGGGGTGGAAGAGGTATTCTCGGGTCCGATCTGCTAGCGGGACACGGGATCCTCGTGGACCTCAGAAATCACTGTCTCTGGGGGGCTAAAGGTGAAAAAGGCGAGGTAATGGTAATTCAAGGGGAGGAAGAAACAGGGGTCCTGTGTACCGTACAGCCGTCCGGAGGCTACGACCTCAGGCTTATGGTCGCAGATGTCCCAACGGACATGCAAACGTACGTGACAGATAATATGCACGCGTTTGCAACCCACAAGCACGATTGTGGGAGGGTGGTCGGGTTTGAGGTCAGCGTAGATGGGGACCCCATGACCCGACCCCAAAAGCAGTATAACTTCCCCAAAGAAGCAGAACCCGATATGGAGGCAGCAATGTCTTCCTTGGTGCAGCAGGGCGTGTTGAGGCCGATAGCCACACACGTGAACTCCCCATTATGGCCGGTTAGGAAGCCGGATAATTCGTGGAGAGCCACGGTGGACTACAGAGTGTACGTGGTAACCCACCCAGACATTTTCCCAACCCCATACACGATTTGCTCGGACAGTATGTTCACCTGCAATTCGTGTACGGAATACCTGGCCATTTGGTCCCGCCGCGGATACACCTCCGCGGACGGGCGACCTTTAACGGTAAAGCCCTTGCTGGAAAAAATCTTAGCAGCAGCAGTAGGGGAGGAAGGGGAGATTTTCATCCATAAGGTGAAAGCTCACTCCTCCACAGAGCCCCGTGGGGAGGGCAACCGGCAGGCGGATGCGCTAGCCAGGGAGGGTGCCCGCGACGGTACTTTCTGGAACCCCTATAGAACCGGACCCATAGCAGCGGTCCGAGGTGGGGACGGGAATACCGGGAACACCAGGGTAGCATTGCCCCTAGACCTTAAGACCGTCCAAGCCCAGGATCCCGCCCTAAAAGCAGTCCTAAAAACGATTGCTGAGGGGAGGCAGGTAGAAGGTCCGTACAGTACGGCAACCCTCTCAGTTAAGGAAGGCATGCTGTTCCGCGAGGAGCAGTGGGTTGTGCCGCAGCAGCACAGGAGGGAATTCCTCCAGTTGGCTCACGAGGGACCAGGGGCAGGGCACCCCGGGCCCGAGGTTACCTGGCAACGGGTAGAGCAAGCGGGATGGTGGCCAGGGCTCAGGGAACAAGTCCGCGAGTTCTGTGCAAACTGTCTTGTGTGCGCTGCAAACAACCCAGACCCCCAGAAAAGGAAGGTGCCCATGGGACACGTAAGAAGGGTAGAGGGACCATGGCAGTCGATACAGATCGACTATATAGGACCCCTGCCCACCACCCAGGGAGGTTATAAGTACTGCCTCGTCCTGGTGGATGTGTTTTCCAAGTGGGTGGAAGCCTTCCCTTGTCGAACAGCTACGGCACTGGGTACAGCAAAAATCTTGGTCCGGGAAGTGTTCTCGCGGTGGGGACTCCCCCGTTTCGTGGAGTCAGACCAAGGGAGTCATTTCACCGGCCAGGTGATGCAGAACACCCTCATGCTTTTGGGCATTGAAGGGAAGTGGCACGTAGCACACAATCCCCAGTCATCCGGGATTGTTGAACGTATGAACCGGACCCTGAAGGAGAAATTGAGGAAAGAGACTAGGAACTCGCCCCAAAAATGGGCGGAAGTTCTGCCTTTAGTCCTCATGGGGGTCCGGGCCAGTCAGTCAAAAAGTACGGGGTACTCCCCGCACGAGGTAATGACCGGCAGGCTCATGCGAACCCCCACCCATGTGCTAGCCCCGGTGCTCACTGAGGGTCAGCTTCAAGAGATCAGCAGGGACAAGTTCGCCCAAACTCTCTTGGAGCGCCTGAAGCAAGTTTATGAGCAGGCGGCTGGGAACATGGGAAGGCAGCACCAGGGCAATCGCTTGTTGCTGGAACCCCGCAAAACGCGGGAGTGGGAAGTAGGAGACCAGGTCATGGTCAGAAACTACGCCAGAGTAGGGAGTCTGGAACCACTGTATATGGGACCCTACAACATTGTAGACAAGGCAAGTCCCATGGTTTACGCCGTAAAAGTACCTCGGCGCACTAAGTGGTTCCACATAAACCAATGTAAACTGTACCAGCCGGGTGCGCAAGGGAAAACTACAGGGGTAAATCCCGCCAATGGGAAAACACAGCCCCAGGTAGGACCACAAGGCACACAGGCAGGCGTAGCAGCTTGCATCAGGGGAAGGGACATCCCGGACGATCATGCAGCGTTTTTCTGGAGTTGGGGGTTAGATGACGAGGACCCCAGGGTACCCTGGTCAGATGAGGATAGTGCAGATGAGCATAGTGATGATGACGGGTGGTTTCAGAGGAACGGTCTGGGAGGATTGGGGCCGCTAGGTAGAGATCCATACGGGGTGGACACACAAGCTGCAGGTCCCGACAGCAGGAGGAAGGAGCTAGAGGAGGCCGGGCCAGCCGCTATGTGGTTCCCAGAGGTGTGGCCGCCCGCTTTGAACGTCCAGTCCTCAGGGGAGGCAGAGTTCGCGAGTGAAGGGCCGCCTGCTGGGCCGAGCAGGGCGGGGCCCCGAACTGCCAGCCCCGAGGTTAGGGAGGCGGAGTCAGCGGAGGCGGGGCTGGCGCCTGTGATGGAACCCCAGGTCATCCCGTTGAAGGTCTCGGGACCCGGTCCGTCCGTCACGGAGCCCCCGCCCATAGCAATTCCCCGTAGGTCAAGCAGAGTACCCCAGCCCAGGAAGATGTGGTCAGGTCCACAGGCCGCCCCAGGGCGTAAGTTTCAGGTTAAGATAACCCGGGTAGAGACAGGCCACATCGAAGCAGTAACAGGCTGCGGCAGATCAGAGGAAAGGGTCAGCGCAGCAACAGGCTGCGGCAGATCAGAGGAAAGGGTCAGCGCAGCAACAGGCTGCGGCAGATCAGAGGGAAGGGTCAGTGCCCTCCCACCGTCGGGAAGAGCTCGCAGCAGCCTTCTCAGGATTTAAAGGGGCCGCCCTGAGAACGGGCGGCATTGTAAAGTTATTAGTTTAAGGTTTTAAGTTTTAGTTTAAAGTTTTAAGTAGTTTTAATAAGGTTAAGTTTGTAGTGTTTTTAACAGAAAACGATAAAATGATGGGAGTTTTAAGGCTAGGTTTAGAGGAAGTCTATTTAGCAAACGTTGAAGTTTACGTGAGGCGAGGTCAGGGGACCCGCTCACCCTTCACAAAAGCCAGAGACTTTTTGCGAGGCTGGCTACCTCATTCTATCTGATCACAGGAACCAAGGAAGGATGGAACGACTTCTAGTTTTGCTCGTGGCGATCGGATGTGGATTGGCCTATCGGGGCCTCACCAAGGATGTCGTGGTGTTTGGATGTTCCGGGGACACGGCCCCCATCGCGGTGGATGGGACCGGAAGACGGAAGGCAGAAGGGACCAGCACCTATTTCCACAAGGGAAGGTGGCCAGGATGGCTGGGAACGAACTCAACGGAGTATTCCAGCACATCGGGGTTCGCCTACAAAGAGACTTCTTTAATGTGCCCCAAAGTACGGATCATCGCACCCAGGATCAGCGTCACCGTCGGCAAACGGATTTGTTTGACCTGCAGTGGGAATGTCCCATTGAGCCGATGGTGGTGGCTGCGAAAGCTGAGCAAAACTATGAGGAACTCTTCGGTTGAGTGGGAGCGACTGGGTAATAATACCCATCGGACAATTACGGGGACAGATGGACAAGTGAAAGTCTGTTGGGACAAATGGTGGGAACCGGATGAGGGGATTTATGTTTGTATGTGGGGGTCAAAGTACGTTTGCCCCAAAGGCATCTCCATATTCTTTATTAACCAGTGGCAGGATAACGGACAGGGGATGAGGTGGGATGCGAGCACCAGGGGGTGCGGAGCCCCATATTCTCCGATCCCAGTAAATGCCACTGAGCTCATTACGCGCCCACGCAAAGCCCCGCCCACGATTCCGGTAGTTCTAACTGAGGAAGAGGGGTGCCCTAAAACTAGTAAGGGACCCGGGAACGGTTTGGTACTGGTCCCCACAGACCAGATACTATTTCAGGGGGTACATTACGCGGTGGCCTCGGTGATTTTAAATCTCACTGAGGTACGGTTACCAGAGTGGTGCCCCAAAAAGACGGAACAGTTGTACCAGGTCCTGTTGACCAAGATGTTCAGGCAATTTTACGAGTTTGATTTTGCAGAAATTGATAAGACAAGTTTATACACCGCACCGCAGGAAGTTTTGGACCAAGTAGGGAGGCAAAGAAGGGGTTTGGTGAACGATGCGTTCACTGCTTTTAACACAGGGACATCTGTGGTCAACGCTCTAGACAGTGTGGAGCTGCAGACCCAGATTAATGGTTTAAAAACACAGTTAAAGGATATTCTTACAGATGAGAATAAAGTGGTAGGGTCGGGTCTGCACGAGGACCAAGCCATGACACTACACTTAAAGGAAATCATAGCAGAGCTGGAGAAACATGCGCGTACGGTAAATGCCCTGATTAGGGAAGATCGGAATGCATCCGATCAAGCTGCGCAGAACGAGGTGTGCGTGCTTTACGGGGCGTGGTTACTGGGCGAGGGCCGCAGTAATTTGGAGGATTTAAAACAAGGTTTGGTCCCGTCCTGGATAAGTAACAAACACCTGCGGGCGCTCCACCCTTTTCAGAACGCATTAAGTCCGTGCCAGCTCAGGCTAGCTTCAGAAGCTTACCCAGTCCCCGTGGACTGCGGACGTTCAAACCATACTATTATGGGAATAGTATTACGCATGCCGGTTTTGGGCAACACAGCAAAGCCCGCCCCGGTGTATCGGGTAGAGAACATTGGTGTCATTCAGGGGGGAGCCCACATTCGTTATGCAGCGGTTCCACCTTACGTCATCCGCTGGGAGCAAACGATGACAGGTACAGATCTCTCTGGTTGTCGTGGCAGGGGAGCACACATAATACTGTGCCCCCAGCACTTGAATGCCTTTTTAACACCACAGTGCGGGTTCAGAACGGCTGGCGCCAAGTCCATGAATTGCACCATGGAGGCAATGGCACAAGATCATGTGCCTCCGCAGGTAGCATACATCGGGGGTGGAACATACTGTGTTACCACTGCAGCGCAACACTACCAGCATGGAAACCGTAGCCGGTGTCCGGTGAGTGACAGCAGTTTCTGTTTTAAACCCAGGGCTGAAGTTCAAGTAGCACAACAGCGAATTATCCCAATCCCTGAACCATCCACTGTTCATCTCACAGTAAAAGAGAATTTCACCGACTTGCAGCGATTTGTCGCGCATTTTGGATACCTCATTCCCCCTCTCCCTGAGCATTTAACCAAACTTCTGAAAGCCGTCGCGGTGTCACAAAAGCATTTCTATACATTAGAACAGAAAACCGTCGAGATAGGTACAGACATTTTGGACATAGTGGTTCCACCGTGGTGGAATCTGTTCACGAATATTGAAGTGCCCTCATGGGTCAGAATAGCCTCCCACATTTTAGTCGTCTGTCAAGTGTTTATTGTAGTATACCTTTTGTTCATACATTGTAAAAGAGACAAGCGCCTCACCAAGCATGAGAACACGGGAGAGTGGCGAGAACGTTACGTGCGCGTGCACGATGAGAGCGCAGTGTAATGGGAAAATGGCGTCACTCCCGCTCGCCACGTGCGCCGCGGAAGTTTGTACTCATTGTAAATACGCTGGAAACTCGACATGTTTAAGAGTCGGGATTTGTTTATTTTGGTGATGGTGTTGATTGTTTGGTTTTTGGGTTTTGCTTTTCCTTCCCTTGAATAAAAGACAAATATACAGGTGATGCGTGAGGTATCGGCCTGGTTACGCCGGGAAGGAAAACAAGTGGTGTAAGTTTAAGGGCAAATGATGCCTACGGTGATATAAAATGTGATTTTTCTTGGGAAATGAGGACGACACAGAGACCCTAGTGAAGTTAAAATTTATGGGATTAATTTACTGGATTCGAAGTGAAATCGAGATAAGATTGCTCACCACTGAGTTTTTGATACGATAAGCGGAGTTATTCGCATCAACAGGAGGGACTGTAGAATTCGCAATTATCGCGATTTCATTTTAATAAGGAGAAAACACAAAGTTTCGTTCAAAACAGCTTTTATTTCAGCGGAATGCTGTCAGGTTTAAATTGGACACAAGCAGCCTGTAAAATGGCCGCCGCACCGCGTGACAGAACATTCTAGACTTTTCAGCAGGCAGACAAGATGGCGTTCCAATAAACATTCTTGCAAGATCGATAACGATTCAGCACAGTGAAGACAATACACAGGACATTATGGGTTTACAGTATAAACATCGATACTGGAATCGGTCTCCCAGGTACAAAGGAAAGCCATCAAGGGCCCATCCAAAGGACATTAATATGTAAACTCCCAACGGCTCTACGATGAGAGAGCCGTTAGCAGGTAGTTATACAGGACACTTGGAAGCCCCAAACCCCTCCAGGGGGAACACCGACCGATTTAACAATGGGAGAAATATTAACAGGTACTCAAACATTCAGGAGTAGCCCCGAAACCCATTAAGGACAGAGATCACCCATACAGGACATCTTTGGGCGCCAAACCTTAAACAAAAGAATGGACATTGTAGTTGGGCGGGAAACGGAAGAACTGTGCACTATAATTGCAGGCCCCAAACCGTCCATTCTCTCTCTTGACTCTTGACTCTGGCCTCTTGCTCTTGCTCTTGCCTCGTGTTCTTGACTCTTGCCGCTTGTTGCTGTTATCATCGTGGCTGCTCCTGTGTAAAAGACTGTTGCAAAGACCTATGTTGGTAGCTGGCAGCGGAACCGAAGGCCCGGGATGAGATGAGATGAGATGAGATGAGAGGAGAAGAGAAGAAGACCTTATCCATCGCCACGGTCAGTAGATCCCGACCGCGCCTGTAGGTCGATCAGCCAAGTCTTCTCGACAGGAAGTTTTCTTCTTTAACAAGACATATTGCATCGACGATAACTGGACTGTGCAAACACATCGTATCAGCGATATTGACAACGGTGCTCCACCATACCTTGTATCCAACCAACAGAGGTCTTCACTACAGCGGACGGTCCAGCCGACTGACCGAGCAGCAGAAGCAGTAAACAAGTGGGACCAGGAGATCTCCTGACCAACACGTGGGTGCTGCGGTGAAAAACATCCGATCAGCTATTCGGGATTTCTCCGAGTTATTACGAGTGGTGAGCATGAGTCTCGAGATCCTACGAAGCTAGTTTTAGGATAGATATTGATAGGGGAGGGTTTAAAGATTAAGGATATTTGTAATGTGTGCCCTATTTACGTTGTGCTGGTCGTTCCTCGTTTCCCTAAGAGTGATTATAACCGTTTGTAAGATTGTACTGTCATTAATCTGTGCGTATGACATGTATTTCATAATTTTAAGTATCATGCAATAAAGATTTTCCATTTCGTACCGTTCAAACCAAGTCTACATGAGTTTTATCTCCATTACTGCTCTCGCATCTAAGTCCAGTGTCTAGAACCGTAAGGGAGAGTGATTCGAACCACTCACAGGGGTGTCTAGTGTTCCCAGACTGGCTGGAGACCAGGCCTAGACCCGCACTGACATACAGGCTGCACAGAGCCGCGTGAATCTCACAGGCTACGAGACACGCAGGGTCAGGAGAGAATCTCTTACAGAAAGGATGATGCTTTGATACAGCTATACAAAGCCTTGGTTAGACCACATCTGGAGTACTGTGTACAGTTCTGGGCACTGCATCTTAGAAAGGATATATTGGCCTTGGAAGGAGTGCAGTGCAGATTCACCAGAATGTTACCAGGGTTCCAAGTGTTAGATTATGAGGAGAGATTACATAAACTAGGTTTGTATTCCCTGGAATATAGAAGATTAAGGGGTGGATTAATTGAGGTCTTTAGGATTTTGAAAGGAATTCATAGGGTAGTTAGAGATAAACTTTTTCTGCTGGTGGGAGAGTCCAGGACAAGGGGACATAACCTTAAAATCAAAACCAGGCCATTCAGGAGAGAAGTTAGGAAACACTTCTTCAAGCAAAGGGTGGTAGAAGTGTGGCTCTCTCTCCCACAGAAAGCAGTAGATGCTAGCTCAATTAATAATTTTAAACCTGAGATCGAGAGATTTTTGTTAACCAATGGTATTAAGGGATATGGGCCAAAGGCGGGTATATGGAGTTAGATCGCAGATCAGCCATGATCTCATCAAATGGCGGAACAGGCTCAAGGGGCTGAATGGCCGACTCCTGTTCCTATGTTCCTATGATAGAGATTGATTGCTGTGATTAGTCAACAACTCCATTAACGTTGTATCATGTGACCACCAGGGTGGGAGATGGTGAACGAGATGGACCTCGGTCTTTATTTCGTCCAGTCATTCCGATGCACTGTTTTGGACTGCAGACATTAATTTCCCAATGGGAATCCCTCTATTCCTAGATTCTGAAGAAGGGAAGGATGAGGAGATGGAAGAGGTTCAATTGGAGGCTGTTAGAATGAGGGATCAGAGAAGGCACTAGCTCCCCACACACTGCATTTACAGACTAAGAAATATCACTTGGATTGCTCTGGGTGTCACTGCTTCAGAAGGCTGTGTTTCCCTCAGTGCAGTTGGGGACAATGTGTCAATTGCTGGCTGAAGACCTGCAGCCCACTTCCACCAGGATAACAGCATTGTCTGTATCAGTGCAAGTCACCACTCCCTTGAGTTCCTTTTCAATTGGATCTTTTCAAGCAGCATCTGGTAATCTTCGGCTCATCAGTCAGTCTGCAGCTCACTATTGCATTAAGAAGGTCATTGATACTTTCTTCTGGTGGGTTGTGCACTTCACATCCTTCCCACTGGAACCAGAGAAACAAAGGGGTCGATATTAACCCCCAGCGATGGGGGGGGGGGGGCGGTGGGAGAGGGACGGGGGTAAAAAAATGTTAAATATCGAAACGTGACACCAACCTGCCACGTACACGCCTGCCGCTATTTTTACGGTGGTGGGTTGCGTGGCGCGTCTGTGTCCCAACTTGGAGAGTTGGGAAACCTCATTATAATATTTAAATCAGGCTCCCTCAGTGCAGTTATATGAACTGCACTCATTCAGGCAATGGAGATTATTCCATCACACTCCTGACTTGTGCCTTGTAGGTGGTGCAAAGGCTTTGGGGAGTCAGAAAGTGATTCACTCGCCACAGAATACCCAGCCTCAAACCTGCTCTTGTAGCCACAGTATTGATGTGGCTGGTCCAGTTAAGTTTCTGGTCAATGGTGACCCCCCCAGGATGTTGATAGTGGGGGATTCAATGATGGTAATACCATTGAATGTCAAGGGGAGGTGGTTAGACTCTCGTGTTGGAGATAGTCATTGCCTAGCACTTGTGTGGCGCAAATGTTACTTGCCATTTGTCAGCCTAAGCCTGGATGTTGTCCAGGTCATGCTTTGTGCAGGCATGGGCTGCTTCATTATCTGAGGAATTGAGAATGGAGCTGAACATTGTGCAATCGTCAGCGAACATCCCACTTCTGACCTTATGATGGAGAGAAGATCATTAATGAAGCAGCTGAAGATGGTTGGGCTTAGGACACTGGCCTGAGGAACTCCTGCAGCACTGTCTTGGGGCTGAGATGATTGGCCTCCAACAACCACAACCATCTTCCTTTGTGCTAGGTACGACTCCAGCCAGTCGAGAGTTTTCCCCTGAACCCCACTGACTTCAATTTTACTCGGGCTCCTTGAAGCCACACTCAGTCAAATGCTGCCTGGGTGTCACTCTTACCTCACCTCTGGAATTCAGCTCTTGTGTCCATGTTTGGGCCAAGACTTTAATGAGGTCTGGAGCCGAGTGGTTCTGCTGGAACCCAAACTGAGCATCGGTGAGCAGGTTATTGGTGAGTAAGTGCCGCTTGATAACACTGTTGACAACACCTTCCATCACTTTGCTGATGATTGAGAGTAAGCTGATGGGGTGGTAATTGGTGGATTGGATTTGTCCTGCTTTTTGTGGACAGGACATAGATGGACATTTTCCACTTTGTCGGGTAGATGCCAGTGTTGTAGCTATACTGGAACAGCTTGGCTAGAAGCATGTCTAGTTCTGAAGCACAAGTCTTCAGCATGACAGCCGGGATGTTGTCAGGGCCCACAGCCTTTGCTGTATCCAGTGTGCTCAGCTGTTTCTTGATATCATGTGGAGTGAATTGAATTGGCTGAAGACTGGCTTCTGTGATGGTGGGGACCTCAGGAGTAGGCCGAAATGTATCATCCACTAGGCACTTTTGACTGAAGATGGTTGCGAACACTTCAGCCTTGTCATTTGCATGCACATGCTGGGATTTGGCATTGTTGACAATGGGGATAGTCATGGAGCCTTCTCCTCCCGTTAGTTGTTTAATTGTCCACCACCATTCACCATGGGTGTGGCAGAACTACAGAACTTTGAACTGATCTTATGTTCTTATGTTTAGCATGCATGTAGTCCTGTGTTGTTGCTTCATCAGGTTGGCACCTCATTTTCACTACGCCTGGTGCTGCTCCTGGCATGTTCTTCTACACTCTTCCTTGAACCAGGGTTGATCCCCTAGCTTGATGGTAATGGTTGAGTGAGGGATATGCCGGGCCATGAGGTTACAGATTGTGGTGGAATACAATTCTGCTGCTGCTGATTGCCCACAGCATCTCATGGATGCCCAGTTTTGAGCTGCAAGATCTATTCCATTTAGCACGGTGGCAGTGACAACATGATGGAGGCTGTCCTCAGTGTGAAGATGGGACTTCTTCTCCACAAGGACTGTGCGGTGGTCACTGCTACCAATGCTGTCATGGACAGATGCATCTGCGACAGGTAGATTGGTGAAGACGAGGTCAAGTAGATTTTTCCCTCGTGTTGGTTCTCTCCTGTCGCAGGCCCAGACTGGCAGTTCTGTCCTTCAGGACTCGGACAGCTCGGTCAGTAATGATGCTACCGAGCCACCGCCATCAGCAGGCTCCCCCCTCCCGATCACCGCCATCACCAGGCTCGCCCCTACCGATCACCACCATCAGCAGGCTCCCCCCTCCCGATCACCACCATCACCAGGCTCGCCCCTCCCGATCACCGCCATCACCAGGCTCCCCCTCCCGATCACCACCATCAGCAGGCTCCCCCCTCCCGATCAGGTCCATCACCAGGCTCGCCCCTCCCGATCACCACCATCACCAGGCTCCCCCCTCCCGATCACCGCCATCACCAGGCTCGCCCCTCCCGATCGTAGCTCGAGGTGTCCCCGTCTCACACTGACTGCAGGGACCATCCCGGGTCAACGGCTGCGGCCTCCTGCTGCTTAATTTCTGCTCCCACTCGCCAGCCAGGCAGTCAATCTGGCCGGCTGTCGGGTGGGAGTCTGCACAGAATTATTTAAAGGAGGCCCTGCCATGAAGATCGGCGCCCCTGTCTCCCCCTTTTCATTCAATAAAATCCTGATTCTGCACTGGGTGTTGTAACCATTTCTGGATCAGTGATATGCTCCTGTAGGTAGATGTTTTGTGGTATATGGAAGGAGATGGGGTGGGAGTACTGAGCTCAGATGATGTTAGGATGTTTGAAAATTTAAGGGCTTGTTCACTTGAAACCCATGAATTAAACACTGGCTTTAGCTGAAGTAAGTAGGAGCCACTCCAAAAATACTGTACAAACAGCAGGTTACACGTAAAGAGTGAATAATACCCGGACTTAAACCCCAAACTTAATAACAAATATAAACACTGACAGTGTGGAATCCATATCATTATAGATTCAGATGGAGTAGTTTAGCTCGATTACCTGGAATGAGGTTTTGTTGTTGAACTGAGTGAAAACGGCTTTAGGAGGTGTGGCAAACTGATACGGCAATTTCACCTGAACAGCAGCAATCATCGTCTGGTCATCAGGGCCCACCTGTACAACAATTATAACAATAGTTTTTAATGCTTTAGATTGAATTTTGCTGAATAACCCACCGACAATGAAATACTGCTTTTTATAATTCCATGGGGACAAGTTGAAGGAGGCAGACAGTGAACTTTAAAGGATTCGATACCCTGTAACTGAAAGGTACATTACTAATGAGAGAAAGAAAGAAAGAACTTGCATTTCTATAGCAACTTTCAGAGGATCATTAAGTCTGGAGTGCAGGCTGTCAGTGGGAGCCCCAACACCAAGAGGGAGCAGCCACTGCCAGACTGGAATATCCGGCCAGTTCTGCGGTGGGACCACTGATGCACCACCTGAACAGGAGGAGACCACTGAAAGGAAGTGGGAGGAGTCCCGAAGATGGGGGAGGAATTTTTTTTGGCCTGCAGCTTGGGCCTGTCACTGAGGCCTGAGGGGAGTAAGTTGTGCCCCCTAGCTCCAAGAGGGGCACAATGGGCCTTCTGTCCCTGCCCCGGGGACCACCAACACATTTTCCTGGTGGTCCTTGGGGTTGGCGAGGAGTAGCGGTGGAAGGCAGGGGAATCAGACAGATTGCTAGGTCACACCTCCCTGCTGGCATTTCCATGTGATGGGTGGCGAAGAGGCAGCTGGCGGCCTTCCCAGCTGGGACGTGGGGAGGTAAATTGAGGTCAGGCTGGGAATGTGGTGGGAGGCCTCGCTGCCTGATTTTACCGCCTATTCCACTGCCGCGCTGCCTGATTTGGGGTTGGATAGCGGAGGAAAATCCAACCCATTGTGTCTTTACCAACTGAGGCATCTCAGAAGAATATATTCTGTTTGTACCATGTGTCACAAAATAATCAAGCAATGGTAATGAGTTAAAACTGGTGTTGAATGGTGCAGTCTTCCTCTGTGGATTGGTTCAATGCAGCTGGAAATAAAATACAGCTGAATTGCTCATTAGTTTGTTGTTGTGAATTGTGGGTATCGACTGTTCATCCTTTCAATGTTCTTTTCATTAGAATGTGGCATCATGTCAGTTTCATGTGCTATGAAAATATTGACTAGAAATTCCATTAATATATACCATAGAAAGGACACACATCATTGCTCATAGTGCTGTGACAGCAAAACCTTTTATAGAACCTGCTCTCAATCTATACATCAGAGGACAAGTCATCCACACAAAGCAGATGCTCTTCCAGTCCTACCACACTCCCAGTGACTGCTGAGATATTCACCACTTTCACCAGCCCATTGACAATGTCCAAACCAGTTCTCAGGATAGAAAAACGCAGATGTACACTTTGCAAAGTATCATGCAACTTAAATGACCACAACCATGAGTGGCTCAGTAGTACCACCACTGACCAAGCAGGCCGAATCCTGAAGGACACAGCTGCCAGACTGCGCCTGTGTCAGATGGAACCAACACGAGGGTGTAACCTAGTCCTCAGCAATCTACCTGTCACAGACACATCTGTCCACAATAGCACAGCAAGGTCCCACAAATAGCAATGTGATAATGACCAGACAATCTGTTTTAGTGATGTTGGTTAAATACTGGCCAGGGCACCGGGGAGAACTCCCCTGCTCTTCTTCGAGATAGTACCATGGGATCTTTTTCGTTCACCTGAGAGGGCAGATGGGCCCTCAGTTTTACGTCTCATCTGAAAGACTGCTCTCTGTCAGTACTGCGCCAGAGTTTCAACCTTGATTTTGTGCTCAAGTTCCTGGAGTGGGATTTGAACCCTCAACCTTTTTTCTCAGGCGTGTGTGCCACAACTGAGCCATCGCTGACACCTCAATCACTATCAAGACAGGAGACCAACCCTGGTTCAATGCAGAGTGGCTGGGATGCTAGGAGCAAGAGCTGGCATACGTTAGAATGAGGTATGAAGCTAGTGAAGCTACTATACAGGACTATAGACTATAGAAAGTGCTAAGCAGTCCCATAACCAGGCCCTCATTAACATGATTGAAGCGCTGAGCCCAGCACTGAACACACTGCTGGTTGGCTCGCGCTCAGCAGGGGTTCAATATCGTGGGAAGTCTGCTCTGTATTTAAAGTTTGCCTGCAGAGTGAAACGCTGTCTGCACTTCTTACAGGGGAGGTGCTTTGTTACAGAAGTACCTCATTCTGACTGG
Source organism: Squalus acanthias (assembly GCA_030390025.1). NCBI lineage: Eukaryota > Metazoa > Chordata > Chondrichthyes > Squaliformes > Squalidae > Squalus > Squalus acanthias. The sequence continues at coordinate 63,000 of JASTWF010000888.1, read as the reverse complement.
AGCTAAGCAAATGGGAAATTAGCAATGTCACAACAGGGGAGAGAAAGGGCACCTCGGTTCTCGGATGCAGCACTGGAGGTCTTAGTGCAGGGGGTCTACAGGAGGAGACAGGTCCTCTACCTGCAGGGGGCCAGGAGGCCTTCCAGGCAAACTGTGCGAAGGCAGTGGGAGGAGATCGCTGAAGCTGTCAATGCCAACAGTGTCCCCCCCAGGACATGGATCCAGTGCCGGAAGAAGTTCAATGACCTCACACGAGTGGTCAAGGTGAGTGAATGCATCGTCAAATGCATCGTCAAATGCCATATCCCACCAACTGCACCACAAGACTCACACACTGCTCAATGCACCACATCCCCATCACTCACCTACCAACAATCTCTAGCAATCGCGACTCAAACCTCACAATCATAGCTTCACCTCACCCTCACACACTTACCTCTGCTGCAAGCCTCACACCCACATCTCACACCTTGCACATTCAACCAGCTTTTCAACCTTGACAGGCACATCACCACACTCAGTGACACACTTCCCTTTCTCCTGCAGGCCAAGGTGGCTCACAACCGGCGCGAGCAGGAACAAACAGGCAGGAGGCAAGCATGGCTGCAGAACCTGACCCAGCTGGAGGAGACCGTTCCAGATATAATTGGAGGGGCCGTCACTGAGGCCGTGGCAATCAGCGAGGCTGAATGCATTGATGGTGACGGTATGCTCATATCTAATCCTTCTTCTCACTTCCCCCTTATCCCACAATATCTTCTCACTTACAAGCTGCTGATGGTGTAAACATGCACATCTTGCTTTCCCAACCTCCCGATTCTTGTGCCTTTCTCCTTTCAGATACCCAAGAACTGCCAGCAGCCCAGCCTGTACAGGAAGAAGTAGAGGAGGAGGGTTATGGAGAAGAAGAGGCACCGTCACTCAATCTGACACTCCCAGGCACCAGCTCAGAAAATGGCCCTGCACGAAATTTAGAGGGTAGTGTAGAGACGGGATCTGCACGTGATGAGTCACTGGGCATGAATGGGCTGCAGCCAGGGCAGGGGGAAAGGGTAGCGCTGGTGCCAGCTCCCCGGAGGACGATGTCTCACACGAGTTCTGCTGCAGAGGACTTCGATGGGGCGGCCTTCAGAAGACGGGTGATGGGCATGCACACACAGCTGCTTGGTGCAATGACAGGCCTGCCAGAGAGCCTCTGGTAACTGTCAAGGAGCATGGAGGAGTCCAGCTCCAACCTTGCACATGGCTTTGCGTAGAGCTTAGAGCCCATGATTTCCAGGATGGAAGTGATGGGCGATTCCATTAAAGCATTTGTGGACCCAACAATGATGCTGGGTGTGATGGGCGATGTCGCAGCTTCCATTGCAGCACAAGTGGAAGCGACCCAACGTCTGAGTGCTCTTGTGGAACGTCAGACTTCTGTCATGCAGGCTGAGACTGCGGCGATCGTGGCTGTGTTTACGAGGGTATCACAACAGTCCAGCAATCAGTCCTCCAACAGATGGCTAGGAATGCTGAGGCGCCGCCCCAGGGGAGTGGCAGTGGCTCCATGGAGCACGAGGTGGAGAGTGGAGGGAATTCCAGAGTTTAGGGCCTAGATGGCTGAAGGCACGACTGCCAATGGTGAAGCGAAGGAAATGGGGGATTGACAAGAGGCCAGAGTTGGAGGAACGTTGTGTTCTCGGAAGGTTGTTGGGCTGGAGGAAGTTACAGAGATAGCGAGTGGCGAGGCCACAGATGGATTTGAACACGAGGATGAAAATTTTGAAATCAAGGCGTTGTCGAACCGGGAGCCAGTGTAGGTCAGTGAACACGGGGGTGATGCGTCAATGGGACTTGGTACGAGTTCGGAATATAGGCAGCAGAGTTTCGGATGACCTCAAGTGTACGGAGGGTGGAAGATGGTAACCGGCCAGGAGAGCATTGGAGTTGCTGTTGTTAGTTCAGAGAGGTAATTACTATATAGAATCCAGACAGCCCGGCAGAGAATAATCTCCATAGTGCCGATACTGAAGACTCTTTACGTGGTGTTCAGCTAATGCTCATATCAATGACAGGACTGCACCCGTAGATATTTGCTGAGTTGGCAGTCACATCTGGACGATTCTGATAATGGTTATCTGTTTCTGTGGATTTTGGAAATGTTGGCCAATCGTTTATTCTTATAGAACAGGCTCGTTTTATTTCTCAATTGAACGGAGTTGCTTTGGGATTGAACTGGCTGTAAGATCTGGAGATGGGAGATAGGGACCAAGCTTAATCCTCAGTAATACAATGAAGGCAGCTCCACAATACATCAGAGCACTGTTAATGATGGACCAGCCAGTGTGGTTTATCGGAGGGATCTGGAGAGAAGCTCTTGGCACAAGGGGGTGGGAACCTCCCCAGTCGGTTCCAGATAACCCAGTGCCATAATGAGTTGGGTGGTCCGAGCTCAATAAGCAGCAGGAAACTGTGTGTTGCTCTGTAAGCTGGCACTGGGCAAGCACAGAGGGTATCAAACATCTGGCACTCTGGGCAACCAGAGAGGGTATTAAACATCTGGCACTCTGGGCAACCAGAGAGTGTGTTAAACATCTGGCACTCTGGGCAACCAGAGAGAGTATTAAACATCTGGCACTCTGGGCAACCAGAGAGGGTGTTAAACATCTGGCGCTCTGGGCAACCAGAGAGGGTATTAAACATCTGGCACTCTGGGCAACCAGAGAGAGTATTAAACATCTGGCACTCTGGGCAACCAGAGAGGGTGTTAAACATGGGGATTGGGAAGAGACAACTAGAAAGGGAGAAAATGAATCCAACCTTTGGACTAAACGAATGAATTAATTGGAAACCAGCCTAATTTTTATAACACTCGGTACTTCATTTAACATAAAGGTCTACGGTGAGACACTCTGTGCCTCAGGAAAGCACACACAAGACTTGCATTCCTTTCAACCAGTACGAGTTTACTTTATTCAACACTTTTGTCCTTAACTGCCTCACTTTCCCGGGTATAAATCATTAAATATCTTGTTCTAAATCATATAACACCTGATCTAATCACCAGGCAGTCGAACTGCAGAATTAAATAGTGTCGCCTCATGTTAGGAGCTAGTAAAGGGAGAGAAAGGAAAGATTCGCAGGGCTATGCGGAGAGAGCAGGGGAGTGGGACTAATTGGATAGCTGAGCCAGCACAGGCACGATGGGCCGAATGGCCTCCTTCTGTGCTGTAAGATTCTATGAATCAGCTTCCCTTCCAAAAACAACAACCAGCATTTATATAAATTTATATAACCACTGTGTCTATTGACACCACTATGTCAGCCAATGAGTTGGAGGTGGAGCGGGACTTATGGCAGGACTCACAGCAAACAGAGTCTATTGAAATAGAGTCTCTACAACTACAGCAAACAGAGCTCATGACCAAACTACAGCAAAGTCTCCCGATAAACAGCAGGCTGATTTCACCAGTAAAATGCAGTGAGTGGGGGATAGTTACACTCAAACTATGTGTAAAATCAGTCCCAGTCCAGGTGTGATTGACAGGGGAATTGCCCAATCAGCTCCATTCCGCCTGGGAATAGCGGTGTCAGTATATGCAGCCTTATATAATGCCTTGGACATAATACAATGTCCTGAGAGACTCCACATAGGACAGTGGCAGCAGGGTAGGAGCAATTCCAGCAGTGGGTGTGTACGTGATGTACATTATTCATTTCCTAAAGCGAGCTCTGGCGAGGCCCCTCATCATTGTTTCATTTTTCATACTTTGTTTGGTTTTCCCAATTTACAGCCGGCCCGATCAGAAAAGTGGGCGGAGATCCGTTACACAGCCTCTTACTGAAGCGCACGCATTCCTGGGGCGGGCAAGGGAAAACGGGAATGGGTTCCCCTAAAACACACGATAGCTCATTTAAATATTAATTTGGGGAGAGGCATCCCTCGTCCCATCTCCAGACATTCTTAATGATGCCCGCGTGAGCGACCTATCCAGGGTTGCTAGGCAGCAGTAAGTGTAAGGGAGTTTGATTAAAGGTCACAGTAATGTGAAGGTCAGCGTATCCCGGTCATTTCTTGACCCTCTTTCTCTTTCATTCATGTTTTCTCTTTGGTTGGCACTTAGGTTACCGTGTCCCCCAGTGGGAACCCCCACCTGAGCTGTTGGAAGGCCAGCCGAGAGATGCCAGGCACAGTTGGTGCTACGAGAGGTGCCCTGCACCCAGCTGCAGACAGAGGTGCACGAACCACACTTTGGCCGACAGTTAGTAGAGGCAGAGGCTCCTCTTCTCAAAGGACTCTGGGACTGCTGATCGGAAAGCACCACCAAGGCCCGATTCACCATAATGTTAGCAGCTGTCATGGGAGCACCCCAATCACAGTAGCACCTGGCAGTGTCAGGCTTGGCTCAGTTGGTCGCACTCACATCTCTACGTTAGAAGGTCATAGGTTCAAATCCCACTTGAGCACATAATCTAGACTGACACTCCAGTGTAGTACTGAGGGAGTGCCGCACTGTCGGAGAGACATTGGGCTCAAAATTCGATAGGCCCTGAAAACGGGCGCAGGGATCGCGATGCGCGATCAGCCCGCGTCCGTTTAAAGCTCATTGTGACATCATCGGACCTCATTGTGATGTCACCAGTTGTCATTCTGATATCACCGATGATGCAGGTCGGCGGAATTGTCAATAGTCACTCCGAGAAAGAAATGGGGCCCTGGTATTACTGATACACCTGACTGCAATCCGTGCACCCCGTGATTAATTATTGGCGCTGGACCCCGGTAATGATACTGTATAAGGGAGACATTACGAGCTCAGACTCCCATTGCTGAGCTTCACCCATTTGGAGCTCATCATGGGAATCTGGGGCATGGAGGGTCAGTGCAGCCGGTCAGGAACACATAAAATCGACCCTTAAATCTGTATTAATTATCATTAGGTTTCTGAAAAATAATTTTAAAAGCAGTTTAACAATCAATCTTTTAATGCAGGACTCAATCAATGGTGAGGTCACCCTCACCAGTGATGTCATCAACTGGCAGGTCATATGACACAAGATGTCACAATGAAATTCGTGACTTCACAAAAGCAGGAAATAATGACACAGCCACTTTTTCAAATAAAGTTGTCGGCTGCTTGGTCATCCAGCAGTTAAACCTTGTGTTTGACCACAAGGAGAAGGAGAGAGCGAGTTTACAAAAGAAACTTTTTCAAAACTATCTACCAAACTATTTAAAATATTAATTAAGTTCAAGACCATCGAATTAGGAATCTACAAAGAAAAGTCTGCACAGGACGGACATCTGTGAGTGTGAGAACATCCATTCGCAGGAGAGAAAGAGCCCGTGTTAGGGTGGAGAGAAATCAACGTCGAAAGAACAAATCGACGATATAACACCAGCAATACTCGTGAAAATCTCTGAGTAAAAGCAGAGCTCTGTGTTGTAACACATAGTGTTTATCACTCGGGCACATTGCATGAACAAGAGAAGTGATTGAATTCAAGCAAAATGGTGACTAATAGAATGAAAGATTCATTGCGCATGATTATCAACTTACTTTCTGATGAAGATGAATTTGTTCAAAGTAGATTATCTCAGTCACTGCAAAATCTAGGAAGTATCAATCACAAATTGGTACTTACATTCTGCCGTAAATACCTTGTCAAAAACAAATTGTCGGCAGCACAACGTCCTGCCTTACTAACAGCTATGACGTTGGTAATAAAGGACAACATTGAACATTTACGCAAACAGCTGGCTAAAAAACTGACCAAATTGGCTTTGATGGACATGACCAGATCGACTATTGAGCATCGCGAAGCGGCAAGTTGCCTCCTGGTTAGTCTTGGTTTCCGATTTACGGTTGAAATTTTCAAGCACATAGTGTTCGTGTGCCGACCCTGGACCCAAGCACATTTCTACGTGGTGCTGACACTGGCAAGGCTGTGTAGAGCAAACGTTCATTGCACGGTACCTCGGCTCAAACCGGTCTTGCAAAACATGCTCCCCATGATGCATAGAGTAACCGATGGGGAAATGAAGAGGACTCTCTGTGTTGCATTGGGTCTTTTTAGTGACAGCATTCTAAAATACCTGTCAAACACAGAGGGGACCCGAAAACCTAAACTGAACAAGAAAATATTCTCCTATGAGGTTTCTGTGGCTTACGATCTACTTTTGAATTCATGGCTGCCTGCGAAAGAGCCCATGGTGAGCACAGCAGTAATGGAAACAGTAGCCCGGATAATCCACTTACTACCCGATGACAAACTGGAGAAGGAGCTCCCCAACTTAATCCCAACCATTCTCGCCCTGTACCAGGAAACCTCTCCTGATTCTTGTGTCAATCAGTGTCTGTACAGTGTACTTCGCATTGCCATAGAGAGCAACAGTGAAGTACTAGTGACACAACTGCAGGGTCTGCTGACCAGCTTACATCAGCAGATCTGTATTGTGATGGAACAACCCACCAAGCCTCTTTCTGAGAAGCTGCTGAACGAAATCCTTTGCTGCTTCAGAGTTCTAGCTCCGGCCTTTACAAGCCAGATACTGGAGTTCCTTCAGATGCAACTGGCAATTGAGAATGACAAAGATCAACTCGGGGCACTGGCCGTGCTGAAGTACCTTCTCGATACAGTCCCTTCAAACATGGAGAGTCAGAAAAATCAGATTCTGACTAGCGTACAACAAACATTTTCATCGGAGAGTAACAGAGTGAAGGGAATACTTGCCCAGGTAATATACACGATGGCCAGTCACAATTACTTGGAGCTAGAGGGAGGAAAGCAGCTGGTGGAATTTATCATCCAACAGTGTGCTCTGCCCACCGAGGAGAACGAGGAGAGTATAGAAAGCGAAGAGGAGCTCTGCAACGTACTGGCGGCCGTGGTTACGGAGAACGATCTAAGGAGACTGTGCGAAGGATTGCTGAAATTGATGGCGGTGAATTTACTGATTGGCGATGTCCTCTGGCCCTACCTACTGGAGTTTGTGATCACAGTAAAGTACACTGCCGCCTTTACAATCATCTGCGGTTCCTCATTGTACATTGGAACAAAGAAACTGGAAGCCAGCGAGACACAATTTGTCCTTAATTACGAGGACTATCCAAATCTTCCTGAGCCTCGTACACTGCTGACGCGGCTATTGATTGCGTCTGATTCTCTGTGTCATGGGAAGGCAGAGGTGTTCCTGCTCTGGGCTTACTCTATCTCCTGGGAATGGACATCCACCCAGCAGCAGTGAGAGTATGGGACAAGGAATTCCCCATTTTATTTAACTTTCTCGGGGAGAATTCAGAGCAGTCCAACCTCCAGAATGAGTGGGAAGAGAAACTGTCGGGGGTTTTGTCCCAAACGCTGGAGGCAATCGCAGATGAGGTGTGGATGGTCCAGCTAATTGAAGAAATGGCCAATTGCATTCACACCTATCATCTCTTGCCAATCGAGAGGGGTTTTCTGTACAAGTGTTTAGGGAGAGCGCTCCGAATGACCCAGGACAAAAAAATCGTAGGAAAACTTCTTCAGCAGATGCTACAGAGTGTTCAGCACAATGAAGCTTTGGAGAGAGACAGGGTAGCTGCTGGAATTGGGGACTGTGCTGTAACCCACTTAGACACCACGCTCACCATGCTGAAGGGTTTCAGCAAGTTCAACAGTTCAAAGATACCAACATCCTTCCACCTTATTAAGCACCAAGGTGACAATCAAATAATAAACGTTAAAAGCATGCTCATTTTATGCTATGGGCAGATTATGTCACGTTGTCCTCGGGACCTCATTCTGCCCAGAATAGAGACCGACATTCTGCACAATGTGCTGTGCCTTTTCAACACCAAGATATTTGGACTGAAATCTAAAGTGAAGGACTTAACACTGAAGTTAAGTTTGATCAAGATGGTGACACTGTTGGCCAAAGCTATTGAACCCGGTGAAGAACACGGCCCCTACACTTTCACCAGAAAGGCAGAATTGCTGACCTGCATGCAGGAGATGATCGTGGCCGAGCCAGGAGAGACAATGACCACTTCGGTTCGAAAGTCTGCCATGGACGCCTGTGCATCCCTCATAAAACTGGAGCCTTCATTGAACACCAACAGTGAGCTGATTAGCATCTGTCTGAATAGTGTCCTCAGCTTCCCAGATTTGGAGACCAGCCCTGCCAATGTAAGTACAAACGTGGACATGGCAGAGAGACAGAAGCTTCACAGCGAGACAATGGTCTCTCTGCAGGATCTTCTGAAGCAATATTTACTTTTGGATTTGTCTCTTGATGGGCTTCATTCTGTATTCAAGAACATGGAGACTGGGATCCAATCCACAAAGGACCATGAGCGAGAAAAGGCAATGGAGACCACTTTACAGCTGGTGACGTTTTACCTGGAGAAACTGGATGTTAGCAATAAGGTGCCGGCCCATAACCTGGTGACTATTATTGGATGTGTGGGGCTTCAATGTGCAGATCCATCGCAAGTTGTAAGGGAGGCAGCCATTAAAAGCTTGTATGGATTGCTTTATATCCAGTTACACCTCGAAGGGTTTCCTGTGGGTCATCAAGATAAGGAATTGGAGCATCTGAAAGCCATCAAAGGCGGGTTAAACCAACTTACCAGTCAGGCCCTCTTTCAAACGTGCACTGATGTTGGTAAAGTTCTATCTAAGTGTATAACCCATGATCAGCTGAACACTCTACTCTTCACCATCTTTAAAGGGCTAACAGACAAGCAATGGAACATTTCCTGCACAGCTTCCATTATCACAAATGTTCTCATTGCCAAACGTGAAGCCGCCCTTGCTAACATTCAGGGAACAATCCAAGTACAGGAAACTCTTTATTAACCGGCACCGACGGGACCGGCGTGGTGCCGGTTAATCAAAAAGTCCGGGTAACGGAGAGTTATATCTCCCAACGTACGAGAGCCCCGTACACATTGACATGCGCCTGCATTCGGAGCTCCGTCTCCCCGGGGACCGCCAGCTGACCATCTGTCGTGTCCGCTGCCTACCCGGGCTGCACATTTCCCTCCCAATCTACACGCTCTGATACAAGGCAAATGCCTTGGGGTTTTTTTTAAAGTTAATTTTAAACGAGAGATGAAGGAAAACCCCGGTTACCTACTCAAGAATTTTGCCGGTTAAGAGAGATTTCCGGATATTTGGGTGCCGGTTAATAAAGAGTTTCCTGTATTGTGTAGTCACTTGCGCTCAATTACTGAGCCACGGGTGACAGATGCAGTGACGCATTCGATCTCCATTCTGGCGTCACACCATATGCCATCAGTTTTGTCCACTCTCCTCACTTACCCTAGTCCACCTGACAGGTACATTAGTGACATATGGAGATCACTACTGACGGATAAAGCACTAGCCACAGCCGCAACCAACTACCTACTGGGCAACTTAAAGTCATTGTATGACGGTGGCAGAGATTCCCTTGTCAGAGACACAAAAGATTCAGCAACTCAGCAGCCTTTAGCCGTGCTCTGTGCTCTTCGTGAAGTGGTACAAAAGCCTGAATCAGGGGACGTGATAAACATTCTATACCCCGAGTTCATCAGCACCCTTCTGATTCATCTCAGCTTCAGTGTCTGGGCTCGGTTTCCTACCAACTTTCTGAGAATTCCAAAGGGTGGGAACACCTTGCGCCCAACTCTAAAACTGAATGAAGCTGACGCTTGCCATTACTCAGCTGAGATACTTCGAGCTGTCCTGACACAGGGAAAGGGCGATGATACCATCATGAGAGAAATGAGAGGATGGGACCTCATCGTGAGTCCAAGAAAGCACCATGAGGGAGTTACACTGCTGGCAAGCACATTGACAGAGTGTGCTGCCGCTCATCTGATCAGCATTGAGGAGCAACTCACTCCTTTCCTTGTCAAAATAGGGGAGAGTCTGAGAATCACAATAGCTGCATTCTTTGGGGAGCTTTTATCTCATTCAGTGGTGTGGGATTTGTTGCTGACGGATACCCTTCTGGAGAGTTTGTTTGGATGCTTGAGTGATGAGTCCCTTATTGTCCAATGCCTCGCTCTACAAGGTTTGGGAAACGCTGCAATAGCAGCTTCTGAGCAGATAGACAAACACTGCGTCAAACTGTTGACCACAATGATATCTGTGATTGACAAGAAGTCCAAACCCAAGAATCTCATTGCTGTTGAGGCAATGTCGAGCACGTCCAAAGTTCTAGATCAGCTCCAGGAGGATTATACAAATCCCATTCTTGGTGATGTAGCACTGGCAGTTCAGCCTTACTTTGACCATCAACATGAGAAGGTGAGAGCTGCAGCGTTTAATGTACTTGGGAAGCTGATCAGATTGGGGACTGTGGAAATTAACCCTCCACTGATGGAGCACATCAAGTCCACCTTGATCAGCTTGCTGCTGCATCTCCATGACGAGAGCAATGAAGTCATCAAAGTCTGTAAATCTGTGCTGAATTCCTACGGTCCAATAATGGAGTCAGAAAACATATCCAGGATGTTTCAAGAGCTTTCCTTGGAGGAGACCACCCTGGATTTTGAGGAATATTTAAGCAACATCTCCAGGCACATTGCCACAGACTTCCCCAACCTGATCACCTTGTACATACGGAGCTGTGCCGCCTTCTTCAGGAATGTGCTACCTGAGATCAGAGGAAACGCAGTGACATTGCTCGGTTTCCTCATGTACAATGCACCATCGGATTATTACACATCACAGTCTGCAGGTCAGACTTGTGACGAGATCATTGCCTTGCTGTCAGATCATGTGCAAGATGTCAGAACCAAAGCAGCCAAGGCAATACGATACCTCTACATGTATTAGGGACCATCAGAACAAAAACACTGTAAGGGATTTGTTTGTATTATGTTTGGAAATGAGTCTGAAGTAGAGGAATTCGCAGATCTAAAATGGTCAAAAGGAGGGGTGGGGGGTGGTGAAGGATCGGGGCCAGATGATTGGGTGCTGGGTGTGGGGGTGAAGGATTGGGACCAGATGTTTGGGTGCTGGGGGTTTGGGGCTAAAGGATCGGGGCAAGATGTTTGGGTGCTAGGTGTGGGGGTGAAGGATCGGGCCCAGATTTTTGGGTGCTGGGGTTGGGTTGGATCGGGCCCAGAAGTTCGGGTGTTGGGTGGGGGGGGGATGGATCGGAACTGGAGCATTGGGTGCTGGGGGTGCGGGGGGAAGGATCGGGGCCAGATGTTTGGGTGCGGGGGGAAGGATCGGGGCCAAATGTTTAGGTGCTGGCGGGTGGTGAAGTTTCGGGGCCAGATGTTTGGCTGCTGGTTGTGGGGGTGAAGGATCGGGGCCAGATGTTTGGTTGTTGGGTGTGGGGTTGAATGATCGGGGCCAGGTGTTTGGGTGCTGGGTGTGGGGGTGAATGATCGGGCCAGATGTTTGCGTGCTGTGTGTTCGGGGGAAGGATTGGGGCCAGATGTTTGCATGCTGGGTGTGGGGGTGAAGGATCGGTGCCAGATGTTTGGGTGCTGGGGGTGGGGTGGGGGGAAATATCGGGGCCAGATGTTTGGGTGCTGGGGGTGTGGGGGGAAGGATTGGGGCCAGATGTTTTGGTGCTGAGTGTGGGGGGGGAGGATTGGGGCCAGATGTTTGTGTGCTGGGGGTGTGGGGGGTTAGGATCGGGGTCAGATGTTTGGGTGTGGGGGGAATGATCGGGGCCAGATGTTTGGGTGCTGGGGATGTAGGGTGGAAGGATCGGGGCCAGATGTTTGGGAGCTGGGTGGGGGGAGGAAGGATCGGGGCCAGCTGATTGGGTGCTGGGGGTGCGGGGGAAGGATCAGGCCAGATGTTTGGGAGCTGGGTGTGGGGGACAGGATCAGGCCAGATGTTTGGGTGCTGGGGATGTGGGGTGGAAGGATCGGGGCCAGATGCTTGGGAGCTGGGTGGGGGGGGGAAGCATCGGGTCCAGATGTTTTGGTGCTGAGTGTGGGGGGGATTGGGGCCAGAAGTTTGGGTGCTGGGGGTGTGGGGGGTAGGTTCGGGGCCAGATGTTTGGGTGCTGGGGGTGTGGGGGAAATGATCGGGGCCAGATGTTTGGGTGCTGGGGGTGTGGGGGGGAAGGATCGGGGCCAGATGTTTGGGTGTGGGAGGGAAGGATCAGGGCCAGATGTTTGGGAGCTTGGGGTGTGGGGGAAATGATCGGGGCCAGATTTTTGGGTGCTGGGGGTGTGGGGGGGAAGCATCGGTGCCAGATTTTTTGGTGCTGGGGATGTGGGGTGGAAGGATCGGGGCCAGATGTTTGGGTGCTGGGTGGGGGGGGGAAGGATCGGGGCCAGATGATTGGGTGCTGGGGGTGTGGGGGAAGGAACGGGCCAGCTGTTTGGGTGCTGGTGGTGTGGGGAAGGATCAGGGCCAGATGTTTGGGGGCTTGGGGTGTGGGGGAAATGATCGGGGACAATTGTGGGAGATTGATCGGTGCCAATTGTGTGAGATTGATCGGTGCCAATTGTGAGAGATTGATCGGTGCCAAATGTACGAGATTGATCGGTGCAAATTGTGTGAGATTGATCGGTGCCAACTGTGGGAGATTGACAGGTGCCAATTGTGGGAGATTGATCAGTGCCAATTGTGCGAGATTGATCCGTGCCAATTGTGGGAGATTGATCGGTGCCAATTGTGGGAGATTGATCGGTGCCTATTGTGGGAGATTGACCGGTGCCAATTGTGGGAGATTGACCAGTGCCAATTGTGGGAGATTGATCGGTGCCTATTGTGGGAGATTGATCGGTGCCAATTGTGGGAGATTGACCGGTGACAATTGTGGGAGATTGTTCGGTGCCAATTGTGGAAGATTGACCGGTGCCAATTGTGGTAGATTGATCTGTTCCAATTGTGGGAGATTGATCGGTGCCAATTGTGGGAGAGTGATCGGTGCCAATTGTGGGAGATTGATCGGTGCCAATTGTGGGAGATTGACCGGTGCCAATTGTGGGAGATTGATCGGTGCCAATTGTGGGAGATTGACCGGTGCCAATTGTGGGAGATTGATCGGTGCCAATTGTGGGAGATTGACTGGTGCCAATTGTGGGAGATTGATCGGTGCCAATTGTGGAGATTGACCGGTGCCAATTGTGGGAGATTGACCGGTGCCAATTGTGGGAGATTGACCGGTGCCAATTGTGGGAGATTGACCGGTGCCAATTGTGGGAGATTGACAGGTGCCAATTGTGGGAGATTGACAGGTGCCAATTGTGGGAGATTGACCGGTGCCAATTGTGGGAGATTGATTGGTGCCAATTGTGGGAGATTGATCGGTGCCAATTGTGGGAGATTGACAGGTGCCAATTGTGGGAGATTGATCGGTGCCAATTGTGGTAGATTGACCGGTGCCAATTGTGGGAGATTGATCGGTGCCAATTGTGGGAGATTGATCGGTGCCAATTGTGGGAGATTGATCGGTGCCAATTGTGGGAGATTGACCGGTGCCAATTGTGGGAGATTGACCGGTGCCAATTGTGGGAGATTGACAGGTGCCAATTGTGGAGATTGACAGGTGCCAATTGTGGAGAGTGACAGGTGCCAATTGTGGTAGAGTGACAGGTGCCAATTGTGGAGAGTGACAGGTGCCAATTGTGGTAGAGTGACAGGTGCCAATTGTGGGAGAGTGACAGGTGCCAATTGTGGAGATTGACAGGTGCCAATTGTGGGAGATTGACAGGTGCCAATTGTGGGAGATTGATCGGTGCCAATTGTGGGAGATTGACAGGTGCCAATTGTGGGAGATTGACAGGTGCCAATTGTGGGAGATTGACAGGTGCCAATTGTGGGAGATTGACAGGTGCCAATTGTGGGAGATTGACAGGTGCCAATTGTGGGAGATTGACAGGTGCCAATTGTGGGAGATTGATCGGTGCCAATTGTGGGAGATTGACAGGTGCCAATTGTGGGAGATTGACCGGTGCCAATTGTGGGAGATTGACTGGTGCCAATTGTGGAGATTGACAGGTGCCAATTGTGGGAGATTGATCGGTGCCAATTGTGGGAGATTGACAGGTGCCAATTGTGGGAGATTGACAGGTGCCAATTGTGGGAGATTGATCGGTGCCAATTGTGGGAGATTGATCGGTGCCAATTGTGGGAGATTGATCGGTGCCAATTGTGGAGATTGATCGGTGCCAATTGTGGGAGATTGATCGGTGCCAATTGTGGGAGAGTGATCGGTGCCAATTGTGGGAGAGTGATCGGTGCCAATTGTCGGAGATTGACAGGTGCCAATTGTGGGAGATTGACAGGTGCCAATTGTGGGAGATTGACAGGTGCCAATTGTGGGAGATTGACTGGTGCCAATTGTGGGAGATTGACAGGTGCCAATTGTGGGAGATTGACCGGTGCCAATTGTGGGAGATTGACAGGTGCCAATTGTGGGAGATTGACAGGTGCCAATTGTGGGAGATTGACAGGTGCCAATTGTGGGAGATTGATCGGTGCCAATTGTGGGAGATTGATCGGTGCCAATTGTTGGAGATTGACAGGTGCCAATTGTGGGAGATTGATCGGTGCCAATTGTGGGAGATTGACTGGTGCCAATTGTGGGAGATTGATCGGTGCCAATTGTGGGAGATTGATCGGTGCCAATTGTGGGAGATTGATCGGTGCCAATTGTGGAGATTGACTGGTGCCAATTGTGGGAGATTGATCGGTGCCAATTGTGGGAGATTGATGGTGCCAATTGTGGGAGATTGACAGGTGCCAATTGTGCGAGATTGACAGGTGCCAATTGTGCGAGATTGATCGGTGCCAATTGTGGGAGATTGACAGGTGCCAATTGTGGGAGATTGACCGGTGCCAATTGTGGGAGATTGACAGGTGCCAATTGTGGGAGATTGACAGGTGCCAATTGTGGGAGATTGACAGGTGCCAATTGTGGGAGTTGACAGGTGCCAATTGTGGGAGATTGATCAGTGCCAATTGTGGGAGATTGAACGGTGCCAATTGTGGGAGATTGACCGGTGCCAATTGTGGGAGATTGATCGGTGCCAATTGTGGGAGATTGACAGGTGCCAATTGTGGGAGATTGATCGGTGCCAATTGTGGGAGATTGATCGGTGCCAATTGTGGGAGATTGACAGGTGCCAATTGTGGGAGATTGACAGGTGCCAATTGTGGGAGATTGACTGGTGCCAATTGTGGGAGATTGACAGGTGCCAATTGTGGAGATTGATCAGGTGCCAATTGTGGGAGATTGAACGGTGCCAATTGTGGGAGATTGACCGGTGCCAATTGTGGGAGATTGATCGGTGCCAATTGTGGGAGATTGATCAGTGCCAATTGTGGGAGATTGACCGGTGCCAATTGTGGGAGATTGACAGTGCCAATTGTGGGAGATTGACTGGTGCCAATTGTGGGAGATTGACAGGTGCCAATTGTGGGAGATTGATCGGTGCCAATTATGGGAGATTGACAGGTGCCAATTGTGGGAGATTGACTGGTGCCAATTGTGGGAGATTGACAGGTGCCAATTGTGGGAGATTGACCGGTGCCAATTGTGGGAGATTGACAGGTGCCAATTGTGGGAGATTGACAGGTGTCAATTGTGGGAGATTGACAGGTGTCAATTGTGGGAGATTGATCGGTGCCAATTGTGGTAGATTGACCGGTGCCACTTGTGGGAGATTGATCGTTGCCAATTGTGGGAGATTGATCGGTGCCAATTGTTGGAGATTGATTGGTGCCAATTCTGGGAGAGTGATCGGTGCCAATTGTGGGAGATTGATTGGTTCCAATTGTGGGAGATTGACAGGTGCCAATTGAGCGAGATTGACAGCTGCCAATTGTGCGAGATTGATCGGTGCAAATTATGGGAGATTGTCCGGTGCCAATTGTGGGAGATTGACCGGTGCCAATTGTGGGAGATTGACAGGTGCCAATTGTGGGAGATTGACAGGTGCCAATTGTGGGAGATTGACTGGTGCCAATTGAGGGAGATTGACAGGTGCCAATTGTGGGAGATTGACAGGTGCCAATTGTGGAGATTGAACGGTGCCAATTGTGGGAGATTGACCGGTGCCAATTGTGGGAGATTGATCGGTGCCAATTGTGGGAGATTGATCAGTGCCAATTGTGGGAGATTGACCGGTGCCAATTGTGGGAGATTGACCGGTGCCAATTGTGGGAGATTGATCGGTGCCAATTGTGGAGATTGACAGGTGCCAATTGTGGAGATTGATCGGTGCCAATTGTGGGAGATTGATCGGTGCCAATTGTGGGAGATTGACAGGTGCCAATTGTGGGAGATTGACTGGTGCCAATTGTGGGAGGTTGACAGGTGCCAATTGTGGGAGATTGATCAGTGCCAATTGTGGGAGATTGACAGGTGCCAATTGTGGGAGATTGATCGGTGCCAATTGTGGGAGATTGACAGGTGCCAATTGTGGGAGATTGACCGGTGCCAATTGTGGAGATTGATCGGTGCCAATTGTGGGAGATTGACAGGTGCCAATTGTGGGAGATTGACCGGTGCCAATTGTGGGAGATTGACGGTGCCAATTGTGGGAGATTGACAGGTGCCAATTGTGGGAGATTGACAGGTGCCAATTGTGGGAGATTGATCGGTGCCAATTGTGGGAGATTGATCGGTGCCAATTGTGGGAGATTGAGCGGTGCCAATTGTGGAGATTGACAGGTGCCAATTGTGGGAGATTGATCGGTGCCAATTGTGGGAGATTGACGGTGCCAATTGTGGGAGATTGATCGGTGCCAATTGTGGGAGATTGATCGGTGCCAATTGTGGGAGATTGATCGGTGCCAATTGTGGGAGATTGATCGGTGCCAATTGTGGGAGAGTGATCGGTGCCAATTGTGGGAGATTGATCGGTGCCAATTGTGGGAGATTGACAGGTGCCAATTGTGCGAGATTGACAGGTGCCAATTGTGCGAGATTGATCGGTGCAATTGTGGGAGATTGACCGGTGCCAATTGTGGGAGATTGACCGGTGCCAATTGTGGGAGATTGACAGGTGCCAATTGTGGGAGATTGACAGGTGCCAATTGTGGGAGATTGACAGGTGCCAATTGTGGAAGATTGATCAGTGCCAATTGTGGTAGATGGAACGGTGCCAATTGTGGGAGATTGACCGGTGCCAATTGTGGGAGATTGATCGGTGCCAATTGTGGGAGATTGATCAGTGCCAATTGTGGGAGATTGACCGGTGCCAATTGTGGGAGATTGACCGGTGCCAATTGTGGGAGATTGACTGGTGCCAATTGTGAGAGATTGACAGGTGCCAATTGTCTGAGATTGATCGATGCCAATTGTGTGAGATTGATCGGTGCCAATTGTGGGAGATTGACAGGTGCCAATTGTGGGAGATTGACAGGTGCCAATTGTGGGAGATTGACTGGTGCCAATTGTGGGAGATTGACAGGTGCCAATTGTGGAGATTGACAGGTGCCAATTGTGGGAGATTGACAGGTGCCAATTGTGGGAGATTGACCGGTGCCAATTGTGGGAGATTGATCGGTGCCAATTGTGGGAGATTGATCGGTGCCAATTGTGGGAGATTGAGCGGTGCCAATTGTGGGAGATTGACTGGTGTCAATTGTGGGAGATTGATCGGTGCCAATTGTGGGAGATTGACCGGTGCCAATTGTGGGAGATTGATCGGTGCCAATTGTGGGAGATTGATCGGTGCCAATTGTGGGAGATTGACCGGTGCCAATTGTGGGAGATTGACTGGTGCCAATTGCTGGGAGATTGATCGGTGCCAATTGTGGGAGATTGATCGGTGCAATTGTGGGAGATTGACGGTGCCAATTGTGGGAGATTGACAGCTGCCAATTGTGCGAGATTGACAGCGGTGCCAATTGTGCGAGATTGATCGGTGCCAATTGTGGGAGATTGACCGGTGCCAATTGTGGGAGATTGACCGGTGCCAATTGTGGGAGATTGACAGGTGCCAATTGTGGGAGATTGACAGGTGCCAATTGTGGGAGATTGACGGTGCCAATTGTGGGAGATTGACAGGTGCCAATTGTGGAGATTGATCGGTGCCAATTGTGGGAGATTGACAGGTGCCAATTGTGGGAGATTGACAGGTGCCAATTGTGGGAGATTGATCGGTGCCAATTGTGGGAGATTGATCGGTGCCAATTGTGGGAGATTGACCGGTGCCAATTGTGGGAGATTGACCGGTGCCAATTGTGGGAGATTGATCGGTGCCAATTGTGGGAGATTGACGGTGCCAATTGTTGGAGATTGACAGGTGCCAATTGTGGGAGATTGACGGTGCCAATTGTGGGAGATTGATCAGGTGCCAATTGTGGGAGATTGATCGGTGCCAATTGTGGGAGATTGACAGGTGCCAATTGTGGGAGATTGACAGGTGCCAATTGTGGGAGATTGACAGGTGCCAATTGTGGTAGATTGACAGGTGCCAATTGTGGTAGAGTGACAGGTGCCAATTGTGGTAGAGTGACAGGTGCCAATTGTGGTAGAGTGACAGGTGCCAATTGTGGGAGATTGACAGTTGCCAATTGTGGGAGATTGACAGGTGCCAATTGTGGGAGATTGACAGGTGCCAATTGTGGGAGATTGACAGGTGCCAATTGTGGGAGATTGACAGGTGCCAATTGTGGGAGATTGACAGGTGCCAATTGTGGGAGATTGACCGGTGCCAATTGTGGGAGATTGACTGGTGCCAATTGTGGAGATTGATCGGTGCCAATTGTGGGAGATTGACCGGTGCCAATTGTGGGAGATTGACCGGTGCCAATTGTGGGAGATTGATCGGTGCCAATTGTGGGAGATTGACCGGTGCCAATTGTGGGAGATTGACCGGTGCCAATTGTGGGAGATTGACAGGTGCCAATTGTGGGAGATTGACAGGTGCCAATTGTGGGAGATTGACCGGTGCCAATTGTGGGAGATTGAATGGTGCCAATTGTGGGAGATTGACAGGTGCCAATTGTGGGAGATTGACAGGTGCCAATTGTGGGAGATGGATCGGTGCCAATTGTGGGAGATTGACCGGGGCCAATTGTGGGAGATTGACCGGTGCCAATTGTGGGAGATTGACAGGTGCCAATTGTGGGAGATTGATCAGTGCCAATTGTGGGAGATTGACCGGTGCCAATTGTGTGAGAGTGACAGCTGCCAATTGTACTAGAATGACAGGTGTCAATTGTGGTAGAGTGACAGGTGCCAATTGTGGTAGAGTGACAGGTGCCAATTGTGGGAGATTGAATGGTGCCAATTGTGGGAAATTGATCGGTGCCAATTGTAGGAGATTGATCGGTGCCAATTGTGGGAGATTGAACGGTGCCAATTGTGGGAGATTGACAGGTGTCAATTGTGAGAGATTGATCGGTGCCAATTGTGGTAGATTGACCGGTGCCACTTGTGGGAGATTGATCGGTGCCAATTGTGGGAGGTTGATCAGTGCCAATTGTTGGAGATTGATCGGTGCCAATTGTGGGAGATTGATCGGTTCCAATTGTGGGAGATTGATCGGTGCCAGTTGTTGGAGATTGATTGGTGCCAATTGTGGGAGATTGATCGGTCCCAATTGTGGGAGATTGACAGGTGCCAATTGTGGGAGATTGATCAGTGCCAATTGTGGGAGATTGACCGGTGCCAATTGTGTGAGATTGATCGGTGCCAATTGTGGGAGATTGACCAGTGCCAATTGTGGGAGATTGACCAGTGCCAATTGTGGGAGATTGTTCGGTGCCAATTGTGGGAGATTGACCGGTGCCAATTGTGGGAGATTGACCGGGGCCAATTGTGGGAGATTGACCGGTGCCAATTGTGGGAGATTGACAGGTGCCAATTGTGGGAGATTGATCAGTGCCAATTGTGGGAGATTGACCGGTGCCAATTGTGTGAGAGTGACAGCTGCCAATTGTGCTAGAATGACAGGTGTCAATTGTGGGTAGATGACAGGTGCCAATTGTGGGAGATTGACAGGTGCCAATTGTGGGAGATTGACAGGTGCCAATTGTGGGAGATTGATCGGTGCCAATTGTGGAGATTGACAGGTGCCAATTGTGGGAGATTGACGGTGCCAATTGTGGGAGATTGACAGGTGGCAATTGTGGGAGATTGATCGGTGCCAATTGTGGGAGATTGATCGGTGCCAATTGTGGGAGATTGACGGTGCCAATTGTGGGAGAGTGAACGGTGCCAATTGTGGAGATTGATCGGTGCAATTGTGGGAGATGACGGTGCCAATTGTGGGAGATTGACGGTGCCAATTGTGGGAGACTTGACAGGTGCCAATTGTGGAGATTGACAGGTGCCAATTGTGGGAGATTGATCGGTGCAATTGTGGGAGATTGACAGGTGCCAATGTGGAGATTGACAGGTGCCAATTGTGGGAGATTGACAGGTGCCAATTGTGGGAGATTGGACCGGTGCCAATTGTGTGAGATTGATCGGTGCCAATTGTGGGAGATTGATTGGTGCCAATTGTGGGAGATTGATCGGTGCCAATTGTGGGAGATTGACAGGTGTCAATTGTGTGAGATTGATCGGTGCCAATTGTGGTAGATTGACTGGTACAACTTGTGGGAGATTGATCGGTGCCAATTTTGGGGAGATTGATTGGTGCCAATTGTGGGAGATTGATCGGTGCCAATTGTGGGAGATTGTCCGGTGCCAATTGTGGGAGATTGACCGGTGCCAATTGTGGTAGAGTGACAGGTGCCAATTGTGGTAGAGTGAAAGGTGCCAATTGTGGAAGAGTGACAGGTGCCAATTGTGGTAGAGTGACAGGAGCCAATTGTAGTAGAGTGACAGATGCCAATTGTGGGAGATTGACAGTTGCCGATTGTGGGAGATTGACAGATGCCAATTGTGGGAGATTCACAGGTGCCAATTGTGGGAGATTGACCGGTGCCAATTGTGGAAGATTGACAGGTGCCAATTGTGGGAGATTGATCGGTGCCAATTGTGGGAGATTGACAGGTGCCAATTGTGCGAGATTGACAGGTGCCAATTGTGCGAGATTGATCGGTGCCAATTGTGCGAGATTGACAGGTGCCAATTGTGCGAGATTGATCGGTGCCAATTGTGGGAGAGTGATCGGTGCCAATTGTTGTAGAGTGACAGGTGCCAATTGTGGTAGAGTGACAGGTGCCAATTGTGTTAGAGTGACAGGTGCCAATTGTGCTAGAGTGACAGCTGCCAATTGTGCTAGAGTGACAGGTGTCAATTGTGGTAGAGTGACAGGTGCCAATTGTGGTAGAGTGACAGGTGCCAATTGTGGGAGATTGAATGGTGCCAATTGTGGGAAATTGATCGGTGCCAATTGTGGGAGATTGATCGGTGCCAATTGTGGGAGATTGACCGGTGCCAATTGTGGGAGATTGACAAGTGTCAATTGTGAGAGATTGATCGGTGCCAATTGTGGTAGATTGACCGGTGCCACTTGTGGGAGATTGATCGGTGCCAATTGTGGAAGATTGATCGGTGCCAATTGTTGGAGATTGATCGGTGCCAATTGTTGGAGATTGATCGGTGCCAATTGTGGGAGATTGATCGGTGCCTGTTGTTGGAGATTGACAGGTGCCAATTGTGGGAGATTGATTGGTGCCAATTGTGGGAGATTGATTGGTGCCAATTCTGGGAGATTGATCGGTGCCAATTGTGGGAGATTCAACGGTCCCAATTGTGGGAGATTCACAGGTGCCAATTGTGGGAGATTGACAGGTGGCAATTGTGGGAGATTGACAGCTGCCAATTGTGCGAGATTGACCGGTGCCAATTGTGGGAGATTGACAGGTGGCAATTGTGGTAGATTGACAGGTGCCAATTGTGGTAGAGTGAAATGTGCCAATTGTGGTATAGTGACAGGTGCCAATTGTGGTATAGTGACAGGTGCCAATTGTGGTAGAGTGACAGGTGCCAATTGTGGTAGAGTGACAGGTGCCAATTGTGGTAGAGTGACAGGTGCCAATTGTGGTAGAGTGACAGGTGCCAATTGTGGTAGAGTGACAGGTGCCAATTGTGGTAGAGTGACTGGTGCCAATTGTGGTAGAGTGAGAGGTGCCAATTGTGGTAGAGTGAAAGGTGCCAATTGTGGTCGAGTGACAGGTGCCAATTGTGCGAGATTGATCGGTGCCACTTGTGGGAGATTGACAGGTGCCAATTGTGGGAGATTGATCGGTGCCAATTGTCGGAGATTGACCGGTGCCAATTGTGGGAGATTGACCGGTGCCAATTGTGGGAGATTGAACGGTGCCAATTGTGGGAGATTGATCGCTGCCAATTGTGTGAGATTGAACGGTGACAATTGTGGGAGATTGAACGGTGCCAATTGTGGGAGATTGATCGGTGCCAATTGTGGGAGATTGATCGGTGCCAATTGTGGGAGATTGACCGGTGCCAATTGTGGGAGATTGACAGGTGCCAATTGTGGGAGATTGATCGGTGCCAATTGTGGGAGATTGACAGGTGCCAATTGTGGGAGATTGATCGGTGCCAATTGTGGGAGATTGACAGGTGCCAATTGTGGGAGATTGATCGGTGCCAATTGTGGGAGATTGATCGGTGCCAATTGTGGGAGATTGACCGGTGCCAATTGTGGGAGATTGAACGGTGCCAATTGTGGGAGATTGATCAGGTGCCAATTGTGGGAGATTGATCAGGTGCCAATTGTGGGAGATTGATCGGTGCCAATTGTGGGAGATTGACAGGTGCCAATTGTGGGAGATTGATCGGTGCCAATTGTGGGAGATTGATCGGTGCCAATTGTGGGAGATTGATCGGTGCCAATTGTGGGAGATTGACAGGTGCCAATTGTGGGAGATTGACAGGTGCCAATTGTGGGAGATTGACGGTGCCAATTGTGGGAGATTGACAGGTGCCAATTGTGGGAGATTGATCGGTGCCAATTGTGGGAGATTGACAGGTGCCAATTGTGGGAGATTGATCGGTGCCAATTGTGGGAGATTGATCGGTGCCAATTGTGGGAGATTGACCGGGGCCATTGTGGGAGATTGAACGGTGCCAATTGTGGGAGATTGATCGGTGCCAATTGTGGGAGATTGACCAGTGCCAATTGTGGGAGATGATCGGTGCCAATTGTGGGAGATTGACAGGTGCCAATTGTGGGAGATTGATCGGTGCCAATTGTGGGAGATTGAACGGTGCCAATTGTGGGAGACTGATCGGTGCCAATTGTGGGAGATTGAACGGTGCCAATTGTGGGAGAATGACAGGTGCCAATTGTGGGAGACTGAACGGTGCCAAATGTGGGAGATTGATCGCTGCAAATTGTGGAAGATTGATCGGCGCCAATTGTGGGAGATTGACAGGTGGCAATTGTGGGAGATTGATCGGTGCCAATTGTGGGAGTTTGACAGGTGTCAATTGTGGCAGATTGATCAGTGCCAATTGTGGGAGATTGATCGGTGCCAATTGTGGAAGATTGATCGGTGCCAATTGTTGGAGATTGATCGTTGCCAATTGTGGGAGATTGATCGGTGCCAATTGTGTGAGTTTGAACGCTGCCAATTGTGGTAGATTGATCAGTGCCAATTGTGGGAGATTGATCGGTGCCAATTGTGGGAGATTGATCGGTGCCAATTGTGGGAGATTGATCGGTGCCAATTGTGGGAGATTGATCGGTGCCAATTGTGGGAGATTGACCAGCGCTAATTGTGGGAGATTGATCGGTGCCAATTGTGGAAGATTGATCGGTGCCAATTGTGGGAGATTGACAGGTGCCACTTGTGGGTGATTGACAGGTCCCAATTGTGGGAGATTGACAGGTGGCAATTGTGGGAGATTTGACAGCTGCCAATCGTGGTAGATTGATCGGTACCAATTGTGGTAGATTGAAAGGTGCCAATTGTGGGAGATTGATCGGTGCCAATTGTGGCAGATTGATCAGTGCCAATTGTGGGAGATTGATCAGTGCCAATTGTGGGAGATTGATCTGTGCCAATTGTGGGAGATTGAACGCTGCCAATTGTGGTAGATTGATCGGTGCCAATTGTGGGAGATTGATCGCTGCAAATTATGGGAGATTGATCGGTGCCAATTGTGGGAGATTGATCAGTGCCAATTGTGGTAGATTGATCGGTGCCAATTGTGGGAGATTGATCGGTGCCAGTTGTGGGAGATTGAACGGTGCCAATTGTGGGAGATTGATCGGTGCCAATTGTGGCAGATTGACAGGTGTCAATTGTGGGAGATTGAACGGTGCCAATTGTGGGAGATTGATTGGTGCCAATTGTGGGAGATTGATCGGTGCCAATTGTTGTAGAGTGACAGGTGCCAATTGTGGGAGATTGACAGGTGCCAATTGTGGGAGATTGATCGGTGCCAATTGTGGGAGATTCAAAGGTGCCAATTGTGGGAGATTGATCGGTGCCAATTGTGGGAGATTAACAGGTGCCAATTGTGGGATATTGATCGGTGCCAATTGTGGGAGATTGATCGGTGCCAATTGTGGGAGATTGACCGGTGCCAATTGTGGGAGATTGAACGGTGCCAATTGTGGGAGATTGATCGGTGCCAATTGTGGGAGATTGACAGTGCCAATTGTGGGAGATTGATCGGTGCCAATTGTGGGAGATTGACAGGTGCCAATTGTGGGAGATTGATCGGTGCCAATTGTGGGAGATTGAACTGTGCCAATTGTGGGAGACTGATCGGTGCCAATTGTGGGAGATTGAACGGTGCCAATTGTGGGAGATTGACAGTGCCAATTGTGGGAGATTGACAGTGCCAATTGTGGGAGATTGATCGTTGCCAATTGTGGAGATTGATCGGTGCCAATTGTGGGAGATTGACAGGTGCCAATTGTGGGAGATTGATCGGTGCCAATTGTGGGAGATTGACAGGTGCCAATTGTGGCAGATTGATCAGTGCCAATTGTGGGAGATTGATCGGTGCCAATTGTGGAGATTGATCGGTGCCAATTGTGTGAGTTTGAACGCTGCCAATTGTGGTAGATTGATCGTTGCCAATTGTGGAAGATTGATCGGTGCCAATTGTGGGAGATTGATCGGTGCCAATTGTGGGAGATTGATCGGTGCCAATTGTGGGAGATTGATCGGTGCCATTTGTGGGAGATAGATCGATGCCAATTGTAGGAAATTGTTCGGTGCCAATTGTGGGAGATTGACCAGCGCTAATTGTGGAAGATTGATCGGTGCCAATTGTGGGAGATTGATCGGTGCCAATTGTGGGAGATTGACAGGTGCCAATTGTGGGTGATTGACAGGTCCCAATTGTGGGAGATTGACAGGTGGCAATTGTGGGAGATTGACAGCTGCCAATCGTGGTAGATTGATCGGTACCAATTGTGTTAGATTGAAAGGTGCCAATTGTGGGAGATTGATCGGTGCCAATTGTGGGAGATTGATCGGTGCCAATTGTGGGAGATTGATCAGTGCCAATTGTGGGAGATTGATCGGTGCCAATTGTGGGAGATTGAACGGTGCCAATTGTGGAGATTGATCGGTGCCAATTGTGGGAGATTGATCGGTGCCAATTGTGGGAGATTGATCGGTGCCAATTGTGGGAGATTGACAGGTGCCAATTGTGGGAGATTGACGTGCCAATTGTGGGAGATTGACAGGTGCCAATTGTGGGAGATTGACGGTGCCAATTGTGGGAGATTGACAGGTGCAATTGTGGGAGATTGATCGGTGCCAATTGTGGGAGATTGACAGGTGCCAATTGTGGGAGATTGACAGGTGCCAATTGTGGGAGATTGACGGTGCCAATTGTGGGAGATTGACGGTGCCAATTGTGGGAGATTGACAGGTGCCAATTGTGGGAGATTGATCGGTGCCAATTGTGGGAGATTGACAGGTGCCAATTGTGGGAGATTGATCGGTGCCAATTGTGGGAGATTGATCGGTGCCAATTGTGGGAGATTGATCAGGTGCCAATTGTGGGAGATTGACGGTGCCAATTGTGGGAGATTGACAGGTGCCAATTGTGGGAGATTGATCGGTGCCAATTGTGGGAGATTGACAGGTGCCAATTGTGGGAGATTGACAGGTGCCAATTGTGGGAGATTGACAGGTGCCAATTGTGGAGATTGACAGGTGCCAATTGTGGGAGATTGACAGGTGCCAATTGTGGGAGATTGACAGGTGCCAATTGTGGGAGATTGACAGGTGCCAATTGTGGGAGATTGATCGGTGCCAATTGTGGGAGATTGACAGGTGCCAATTGTGGGAGATTGACAGGTGCCAATTGTGGGAGATTGACCGGTGCCAATTGTGGGAGATTGACAGGTGCCAATTGTGGGAGATTGATCGGTGCCAATTGTGGGAGATTGACAGGTGCCAATTGTGGTAGATTGACAGGTGCCAATTGTGGGAGATTGACAGGTGCCAATTGTGGGAGATTGACAGGTGCCAATTGTGGGAGATTGACAGGTGCCAATTGTGGTAGAGTGACAGTTGCCATTTGTGGTAGAATGACAGTTGCCAATTGTGGTAGAGTGACAGGTGCCAATTGTGGTAGAGTGACAGGTGCCAATTGTGGTAGAGTGACAGGTGCCAATTATGGGAGATTGAACGGTGCCAATTGTGGGTGACTGATCGGTGCCAATTGTGGGAGATTGAACGGTGCCAATTGTGGGAGATTCACCGGTGCCAATTGTGGGAGATTGAACGGTGCCAATTGTGGGAGATTGATCGTTGCAAATTGTGGAAGATTGATCGGTGCCAATTGTGGGAGATTCACAGGTGGCAATTGTGGGAGATTGATCGGTGCCAATTGTGGGAGTTTGACAGTTGTCAATTGTGGCAGATTGATCAGTGCCAATTGTGGGAGATTGATCGGTGCCAATTGTAGGAGTTTGAACGGTGCCAATTGTGGTAGATTGATCGGTGCCAATTGTGGGAGATTGATCGGTGCCAATTGTGGGAGATTGACCGGTGCCAATTGTTGGAGATTGATCGGTGCCAATTGTGGGAGATTGATCGGTGCCAATTGTGGGAGATTGACAGGTGCCAATTGTGGGAGATTGACAGGTGCCAATTGTGGGAGATTGACAGGTGCCAATTGTGGGAGATTGACAGGTGCCAATTGTGGGAGATTGACAGGTGCCAATTGTGGTAGATTGACAGGTGCCAATTGTGGGAGATTGAACGGTGCCAATTGTGGGAGATTGATCGGTGCCAATTGTGGGAGATTGATCGGTGCCAATTGTGGGAGATTGATCGGTGCCAATTGTGGGAGATTGATCGGTGCCAATTGTGGGAGATTGATCGGTGCCAATTGTGGGAGATTGACTGGTGCCAATTGTGGGAGATTGAACGGTGCCAATTGTGGGAGATTGATCGGTGCCAATTGTGGGAGATTGATCGGTGCCAATTGTGGGAGATTGATCGGTGCCAATTGTGGGAGATTGATCGGTGCCAATTGTGGGAGATTGAACGGTGCCAATTGTGGGAGATTAACTGGTGCCAATTGTGGGAGATTGAATGGTGCCAATTGTGGGAGATTGATCGTTGCAAATTGTGGAAGATTGATCGGTGCCAATTGTGGGAGATTGACAGGTGGCAATTGTGGGAGATTGATCGGTGCCAATTGTGGGAGTTTGACAGGTGTCAATTGTGGCAGATTGATCAGTGCCAATTGTGGGAGATTGATCAGTGCCAATTGTGGGAGATTGATCGGTGCCAATTGTGGTAGAGTGACAGGTGCGAATTGTGGTAGAGTGACAGGTGCCAATTGTGCGAGAGTGACAGGTGCCAATTGTGGTAGAGTGACAGGTGCCAATTGTGGTAGAGTGACAGGTGCCAATTGTGGTAGAGTGACAGGTGCCAATTGTGGTAGAGTGACAGGTGCCAATTGTGGGAGATTGAATGGTGCCAATTGTGGAAAATTGATCGGTGCCAATTGTGGGAGATTGATCAGTGCCAATTGTGCGAGATTGAACGGTGCCAATTGTGGGAGATTGACAGCTGTCTATTGTGGGAGATTGATCGGTGCCAATTGTGGTAGATTGACCAGTGCCAATTGTGGGAGATTGATCGGTGCCAATTGTGGGAGATTGATCGGTGCCAATTGTGGAGATTGACGGTGCCAATTGTGGGAGATTGATCTGGTGCCAATTGTGCGAGATTGACACGGTGCCAATTGTGCGAGATTGATCGGTGCCAATTATGGGAGATTGTCCGGTGCCAATTGTGGGAGATTGACCGGTGCCAATTGTGGGAGATTGACAGGTGCCAATTGAGTGAGATTGACCGGTGCCAATTGTGGGAGATTGACCGGTGCCAATTGTGGGAGATTGACGGTGCCAATTGTGGGAGATTGACCGGTGCCAATTGTGGGAGATTGATCGGTGCCAATTGTGGGAGATTGACAGGTGCCAATTGTGGGAGATTGACCGGTGCCAATTGTGGGAGATTGACAGGTGCCAATTGTGGGAGATTGACAGGTGCCAATTGTGGGATATTGACAGGTGCCAATTGTGCGAGATTGATAGATGCCAATTGTGTGAGATTGATTGGTGCTAATTGTGGGAGATTGATCGGTGCCAATTGTGGGAGATTGACCGGTGCCAATTGTGGGAGATTGAACAGTGCCAATTGTGGGAGATTGATCGGTGCCAATTGTCGGAAATTGACCGGTGCCAATTGTGGGAGATTGACCGGTGCCAATTGTGGGAGATTTAACGGTGCCAATTGTGGGAGATTGATCAGTGCCAATTGTGGGAGATTGACAGGTGGCAATTGTGGGAGATTGATCGGTGCCAATTGTGAGAGTTTGACAGGTGTCAATTGTGGCAGATTGATCAGTGCCAATTGTGGGAGATTGATCCGTGCCAATTGTGGAAGATTGACAGGTGCCAATTGTGGGAGATTGATCGGTGCCAATTGTGGTAGAGTGACAGGTGCCATTTGTGGTAGAGTGACAGGTGCCAATTGTGGTAGAGTGAAAGGTGCCAATTGTGGTAGAGTGACAGGTGCCAATTGTGGTAGAGTGACAGGTGCCAATTGTGGTAGAGTGACAGGTGCCAATTGTGGTAGAGTGACAGGTGCCAATTGTGGTAGAGTGACAGGTGCCAATTGTGGGAGATTGACGGTGCCAATTGTGGTAGATTGACGGTGCCAATTGTGGTAGAGTGACAGGTGCCAATTGTGGGAGATTGACAGGTGCCAATTGTGGGAGATTGATCGGTGCCAATTGTGGGAGATTGACAGGTGCCAATTGTGGGAGATTGATCGGTGCCAATTGTGGGAGAGTGACAGGTGCCAATTGTGTGAGATTGATCGGTGCCAATTGTGGGAGATTGATCGGTGCCAATTGTGGGAGATTGACCGGTGCCAATTGTGGGAGATTGAACGGTGCCAATTGTGGGAGATTGATCGGTGCCAATTGTGGAGATTGACGGTGCCAATTGTGGGAGATTGACGGTGCCAATTGTGGGAGATTGACGGTGCAATTGTGGGAGATTGATCGGTGCCAATTGTGGGAGATTGACAGGTGCCAATTGTGGGAGATTGAACGGTGCCAATTGTGGGAGATTGATCGGTGCCAATTGTGGGAGATTGATCGGTGCCAATTGTGGGAGATTGACCGGTGCCAATTGTGGGAGATTGACAGGTGCCAATTGTGGGAGATTGATCGGTGCCAATTGTGGGAGATTGACAGGTGCCAATTGTGGAGATTGATCGGTGCCAATTGTGGGAGATTGACAGGTGCCAATTGTGGGAGATTGATCGGTGCCAATTGTGGGAGATTGATCGGTGCCAATTGTGGGAGATTGACCGGTGCCAATTGTGGGAGATTGAACGGTGCCAATTGTGGGAGATTGATCAGGTGCCAATTGTGGGAGATTGACAGGTGCCAATTGTGGGAGATTGATCGGTGCCAATTGTGGGAGATTGACAGGTGCCAATTGTGGGAGATTGATCAGGTGCCAATTGTGGGAGATTGATCGGTGCCAATTGTGGGAGATTGACAGGTGTCAATTGTGGGAGATTGATCGGTGCCAATTGTTGGAGATTGATCGGTGCCAATTGTTGTAGAGTGACAGGTGCCAATTGTGGGAGATTGACAGATGCCAATTGTGGGAGATTGATCGGTGCCAATTATGGGAGATTCAAAGGTGCCGATCATGGGAGATTGATCGGTGCCAATTGTGGGAGATTCACAGGTGCCAATTGTGGGATATTGATCGGGGCTAATTGTGGGAGATTGATCGGTGCCAATTGTGGGAGATTGACCGGTGCCATTGTGGGAGATTGAACGGTGCCAATTGTCGGA
This sequence comes from Squalus acanthias, assembly GCA_030390025.1. NCBI lineage: Eukaryota > Metazoa > Chordata > Chondrichthyes > Squaliformes > Squalidae > Squalus > Squalus acanthias. The sequence goes on along the minus strand of JASTWF010000888.1, from coordinate 32,831 downwards.
GATTGATCGGTGCCAATTGTGGGAGATTGAACGGTGCCAATTGTGGGAGACTGATAGGTGCCAATTGTGGGAGATTGACAGGTGCCAATTGTGGGAGACTGATCGGTGCCAATTGTGGGAGATTGAACGGTGCCAATTGTGGGAGATTGACAGGTGTCAATTGTGGCAGATTGATCAGTGCCAATTGTGGGAGATTGATCGGTGCCAATTGTGGAAGATTGATCGGTGTCAATTGTGGGAGATTGATCGTTGCCAATTGTGGGAGATTGATCGGTGCCAATTGTGGGAGTTTAATCGGTTCCAATTGTGGTAGATTGATCGGTGCCAATTGTGGAAGATTGATCGGAGCCAATTGTGGGAGATTGATCGGTGCCAATTGTGGGAGATAGATCGGTGCCAATTGTGGGAAATTGATCGGTGCCAATTGAGGGAGATTGACAAGTGCTAATTGTGGGAGATTGACCCGTGCCAATTGTGGGAGATTGATCGGTGCCAATTGTGGGAGATTGACAGGTGCCAATTGTGGGAGATTGACAGGTCCCAATTGTGGGAGATTGACAGGTGGCAGTTGTGGGAGATTGACAGCTGCCAATTGTGGTAGATTGATCGGTGCCAATTGTGGTAGATTGAAAGGTGCCAATTGTGGGAGATTGATCGGTGCCAATTGTGGGAGATTGATCGGTGCCAATTGTGGGAGATTGATCAGGTGCCAATTGTGGGAGATTGATCGGTGCCAATTGTGGGAGATTGAACGGTGCCAATTGTGGTAGATTGATCGGTGCCAATTGTGGGAGATTGATCGGTGCCAATTGTGGGAGATTGATCGGTGCCAATTGTGGGAGATTGATCAGGTGCCAATTGTGGGAGATTGATCGGTGCCAATTGTGGGAGATTGATCCGGTGCCAATTGTGGGAGATTGACAGGTGCCAATTGTGGGAGATTGACGGTGCCAATTGTGGGAGATTGACCGGTGCCAATTGTGGGAGATTGATCGGTGCCAATTGTTGGAGAGTGACAGGTGCCAATTGTGGGAGATTGACAGGTGCCAATTGTGGGAGATTGATCGGTGCCAATTGTGGGAGATTGACAGGTGCCAATTGTGGAGATTGATCAGGTGCCAATTGTGGGAGATTGATCCGGTGCCAATTGTGGGAGATTGACAGGTGCCAATTGTGGGAGATTGATCGGTGCCAATTGTGGTAGAGTGACAGGTGCCAATTGTGGTAGAGTGACAGGTGCCAATTGTGGTAGAGTGAAATGTGCCAATTGTGGTATAGTGACAGGTGCCAATTGTGGTAGAGTGACAGGTGCCAATTGTGTTAGAGTGACAGGTGCCAATTGTGGTAGAGTGACAGGTGCCAATTGTGGTAGAGTGACAGGTGCCAATTGTGGTAGAGTGACTTGTGCCAATTGTTGTAGAGTGAGAGGTGCCAATTGTGGTAGAGTGACAGGTGCCAATTGTGGTCGTGTGACAGGTGCCAATTGTGCGAGATTGATCGGTGCCAATTGTGGGAGATTGACAGGTGCCAATTGTGGGAGATTGATCGGTGCCAATTGTGGGAGAGTCACAGGTGCCAATTGTGTGAGATTGATCGGTGCCAATTGTGGGACATTGATCGGTGCCAATTGTGGGAGATTGACCGGTGCCAATTGTGGGAGATTGAACGTTGCCAATTGTGGGAGATTGATCGGTGCCAATTGTGGGAGATTGACCGGTGCCAATTGTGGGAGATTGACCGGTGCCAATTGTGGGAGATTTAACGGTGGCAATTGTGGGAGATTGATCGGTGCCAATTGTGGGAGATTGAACGGTGAAAATCGTGGGAGATTAAACGGTGCCAATTGTGGGAGATTGATCGGTGCCAATTGTGGGAGATTGACCGGTGCCAATTGTGGGAGATTGACAGGTGCCAATTGTGGGAGATTGACAGGTGCCAATTGTGGGAGATTGAACGGTGCCAATTGTCGGAGATTGATCGGTGCCAATTGTGGGAGATTCACAGGTGCCAATTGTGGGATATTGATCGGTGCCAATTGTGGGAGATTGATCGGTGCCAATTGTGGGATATTGACCGGTGCCATTGTGGGAGATTGAACGGTGCCAATTGTGGGAGATTTATCAGTGTCATTTGTGGGAGATTGATCAGTGCCAATTGTGGGAGATTGATTGGTGCCAATTGTGGGAGATTGACAGGTGCCAATTGTGGGAGATTGATCAGTGCCAATTGTGGGAGATTGATCGGTGCCAATTGTGGGAGATTGACAGGTGCCAATTGTGGGAGATTGATCGGTGCCAATTGTGGGAGATTGATCGGTGCCAATTGTTGGAGATTGACAGGTGCCAATTGTGGGAGATTGACAGATGCCAATTGTGGGAGATTGATCGGTGCCAATTGTGGGAGATTGACAGGTGCCAATTGTGGGAGATTGATCGGTGCCAATTGTGGGAGATTGACAGGTGCCAATTGTGGGAGATTGATCGGTGCCAATTGTGGGAGATTGATCGGTGCCAATTGTGGGAGATTGACCGGTGCCAATTGTGGGAGATTGAACGGTGCCAATTGTGGGAGATTGATCGGTGCCAATTGTGGGAGATTGAACGGTGCCAATTGTGGGAGATTGATAGGTGCCAATTGTGGGAGATTGACAGGTGCCAATTGTGGGAGATTGATCGGTGCCAATTGTGGGAGATTGAACGGTGCCAATTGTGGGAGATTGACAGGTGTCAATTGTGGGAGATTGATCAGTGCCAATTGTGGGAGATTGATCGGTGCCAATTGTGGAGATTGATCGGTGCCAATTGTGGGAGATTGATCGGTGCCAATTGTGGGAGATTGATCGGTGCCAATTGTGGGAGATTGATCGGTGCCAATTGTGGGAGATTGATCGGTGCCAATTGTGGAGATTGATCGGTGCCAATTGTGGGAGATTGATCGGTGCCAATTGTGGGAGATTGATCGGTGCCAATTGTGGGAGATTGATCGGTGCCAATTGTGGGAGATTGACAGGTGCCAATTGTGGGAGATTGACCGGTGCCAATTGTGGGAGATTGACAGGTGCCAATTGTGGGAGATTGACAGGTGCCAATTGTGGGAGATTGACAGGTGCCAATTGTGGGAGATTGACAGGTGCAATTGTGGGAGATTGACAGCTGCCAATTGTGGTAGATTGATCGGTGCCAATTGTGGGAGATTGATCGGTGCCAATTGTGGGAGATTGATCGGTGCCAATTGTGGGAGATTGATCGGTGCCAATTGTGGGAGATTGACAGGTGCCAATTGTGGGAGATTGACGGTGCCAATTGTGGGAGATTGATCGGTGCCAATTGTGGGAGATTGACAGGTGCCAATTGTGGGAGATTGAACGGTGCCAATTGTGGGAGATTGACAGGTGCCAATTGTGGGAGATTGACAGGTGCCAATTGTGGTAGATTGACAGGTGCCAATTGTGGGAGATTGACAGGTGCCAATTGTGGGAGATTGACCGGTGCCAATTGTGGAGATTGACAGGTGCCAATTGTGGGAGATTGACAGGTGCCAATTGTGGGAGATTGATCGGTGCCAATTGTGGGAGATTGATCGGTGCCAATTGTGGGAGATTGATCGGTGCCAATTGTGGGAGATTGACAGGTGCCAATTGTGGGAGATTGATCGGTGCCAATTGTGGGAGACTGATCAGTGCCAATTGTTGGAGATTGATCGGTGCCAATTGTGGGAGATTGATCGGTGCCAATTGTGGGAGATTGAACGGTGCCAATTGTGCGAGATTGACAATTGCCAATTGTGCGAGATTGACAGATGCCAATTGTGGTAGAGTGACAGGTGCCAATTGTGGGAGAGTGACAGGTGCCAATTGTGGTAGAGTGACAGGTGCCAATTGTGGTAGAGTGACAGTTGCCAATTGTGGTAGAATGACAGTTGCCAATTGTGGAAGAGTGACAGGTGCCAATTGTGGTAGAGTGACAGGTGCCAATTGTGGTAGAGTGACAGGTGCCAATTATGGGAGATTGAACAGTGCCAATTGTGGGAGATTGATCAGTGCCAATTGTGGAAGATTGAACGGTGCCAATTGTGGAAGATTGAACGGTGCCAATTGTGAGAGATTGACCAGTGCCAATTGTGGAAGATTGAACGGTGCCAATTGTGGGAGATTGATCGTCGCAAATTGTGGAAGATTGATCGGTGCCAATTGTGGGAGATTGACAGGTGCAATTGTGGGAGATTGATTGGTTTCAATTGTGGGAGATTGACAGGTGCCAATTGTGGCAGATTGATCAGGTGCCAATTGTGGGAGATTGATCGGTGCCAATTGTGGGAGATTGATCGGTGCCAATTGTGGGAGATTGACCGGTGCCAATTGTGGTAGAGTGACAGGTGCCAATTGTGGTAGAGTGACAGGTGCCAATTGTGCGAGAGTGACAGGTGCCAATTGTGGTAGAGTGACAGGTGCCAATTGTGGGAGAGTGACAGGTGCCAATTGTGGTAGATTGACAGGTGCCAATTGTGGTAGATTGACAGGTGCCAATTGTGGGAGATTGAACGGTGCCAATTGTGGGAGATTGATCGGTGCCAATTGTGGGAGATTGACAGGTGCCAATTGTGTGAGATTGATCGGTGCCAATTGTGGGAGATTGATCGGTGCCAATTGTGGGAGATTGACCGGTGCCAATTGTGGGAGATTGACGGTGCCAATTGTGGGAGATTGACGGTGCCAATTGTGGGAGATTGACCGGTGCCAATTGTGGGAGATTGACGGTGCCAATTGTGGGAGATTGACGGTGCCAATTGTGGGAGATTGATCGGTGCCAATTGTGGGAGATTGACGGTGCCAATTGTGGGAGATTGAACGGTGCCAATTGTGGGAGATTGATCGGTGCCAATTGTGGGAGATTGACAGGTGCCAATTGTGGGAGATTGACAGGTGCCAATTGTGGGAGATTGATCGGTGCCAATTGTGGGAGATTGACAGGTGCCAATTGTGGGAGATTGATCGGTGCCAATTGTGGGAGATTGACAGGTGCCAATTGTGGGAGATTGATCGGTGCCAATTGTGGGAGATTGATCGGTGCCAATTGTGGGAGATTGACAGGTGCCAATTGTGGGAGATTGATCGGTGCCAATTGTGGGAGATTGATCGGTGCCAATTGTGGGAGATTGATCAGGTGCCAATTGTGGGAGATTGACTGGTGCCAATTGTGGGAGATTGACAGGTGCCAATTGTGGGAGATTGATCAGTGCCAATTGTGGGAGATTGATCGGTGCCAATTGTGGGAGATTGACAGGTGTCAATTGTGGGAGATTGATCGGTGCCAATTGTGGGAGATTGATCGGTGCCAATTGTGGAGAGTGACAGGTGCCAATTGTGGGAGATTGACAGATGCCAATTGTGGGAGATTGATCGGTGCCAATTGTGGGAGATTGACAGGTGCCAATTGTGGGAGATTGATCGGTGCCAATTGTGGGAGATTCACAGGTGCCAATTGTGGGAGATTGATCGGTGCCAATTGTGGGAGATTGATCGGTGCCAATTGTGGGAGATTGACCGGTGCCAATTGTGGGAGATTGAACGGTGCCAATTGTGGGAGATTGATCGGTGCCAATTGTGGGAGATTGAACGGTGCCAATTGTGGGAGATTGACAGGTGCCAATTGTGGGAGATTGACAGGTGCCAATTGTGGGAGACTGATCGGTGCCAATTGTGGGAGATTGAACGGTGCCAATTGTGGGAGATTGACAGGTGTCAATTGTGGCAGATTGATCAGGTGCCAATTGTGGGAGATTGATCGGTGCCAATTGTGGAGATTGATCGGTGTCAATTGTGGGAGATTGATCGGTGCCAATTGTGGGAGATTGATCGGTGCCAATTGTGGGAGTTTAATCGGTTCCAATTGTGGTAGATTGATCGGTGCCAATTGTGGAAGATTGATCGGAGCCAATTGTGGGAGATTGATCGGTGCCAATTGTGGGAGATAGATCGGTGCCAATTGTGGGAGATTGATCGGTGCCAATTGAGGGAGATTGACAGGTGCTAATTGTGGGAGATTGACCGGTGCCAATTGTGGGAGATTGACAGGTGCCAATTGTGGGAGATTGACAGGTGCCAATTGTGGGAGATTGACAGGTCCCAATTGTGGGAGATTGACAGGTGGCAGTTGTGGGAGATTGACAGCTGCCAATTGTGGTAGATTGATCGGTGCCAATTGTGGTAGATTGATCGGTGCCAATTGTGGGATATTGATCGGTGCAAATTATGGGAGATTGATCGGTGCCAATTGTGGGAGATTGATCAGTGCCAATTGTGGGAGATTGATCGGTGCCAATTGTGGGAGATTGATCCGTGCCAATTGTGGGAGATTGACAGGTGTCAGTTGTGGGAGATTGAACGGTGCCAATTGTGGGAGATTGACCAGTGCTAATTGTGGGAGATTGATCGGTGCCAATTGTTGTAGAGTGACAGGTGCCAATTGTGGGAGATTGACAGGTGCCAATTGTGAGAGATTGACCGGTGCCAATTCTGGAGATTGACAGGTGCCAATTGTGGGAGATTGACAGGTGCCAATTGTGGGAGATTGATCGGTGCCAATTTTGGGAGATTGATCGGTGCCCATTGTGGGAGATTGATCGGTGCCAATTGTGGTAGATTGAAAGGTGTCAATTGTGGGAGATTGAACGGTGCCAATTGTGGGAGATTGATCGGTGCCAATTGTGGGAGATTGATCGGTGCCAATTGTGGGAGATTGAACGGTGCCAATTGTGGGAGATTGAACGGTGCCAATTGTGGAGATTGACAGGTGCCAATTGTGGGAGATTGACAGGTGCCAATTGTGGGAGATTGACAGGTGCCAATTGTGGGAGATTGACGGTGCCAATTGTGGGAGATTGACAGGTGCCAATTGTGGGAGATTGACAGGTGCCAATTGTGGGAGATTGACAGGTGCCAATTGTGGGAGATTGACAGGTGCCAATTGTGGGAGATTGACAGGTGCCAATTGTGGGAGATTGACAGGTGCCAATTGTGGGAGATTGAACGGTGCCAATTGTGGGAGATTGACAGGTGCCAATTGTGGGAGATTGACGGTGCCAATTGTGGAGATTGATCGGTGCCAATTGTGGAGATTGACAGGTGCCAATTGTGGAGATTGAACGGTGCCAATTGTGGGAGATTGACCGGTGCCAATTGTGGGAGATTGACTGGTGCCAATTGTGGCGAGTGAGCAGGTTTGCCAATTGTGGGAGATTGACAGGTGCAATTGTGGAGATTGACAGGTGCCAATTGTGGGAGATTGACCGGTGCCAATTGTGGGAGATTGATCGGTGCCAATTTGTGGGAGATTGAACGGTGCCTATTGTGGGAGATTGATCGGTGCCAATTGTGGGAGATTGACAGGTGGCCAATTGTGGAGATTGACAGTGCCAATTGTGGGAGATTGTGATCGGTGCCAATTGTGGGAGATTGACAGGTGCCAATTGTGGGAGATTGACAGGTGTCCATTGTGGAGATTGATCGGTGCCAATTGTGGGAGATTGACCGGTGCCATTGTGGGAGATTGACAGGTGCCAATTGTGGGAGATTGATCCGGTGACCAATGTGGGAGAATAAAACTCAAACACCAATTTACACGGTTAAATGCGGGAGTACACTTTATTCAGAGCGCTCTGGGAGAGAATTGATGCACCCACGTGCAGTCACCGACCTCTCAAATAAGTCACTCTGGGGCACAGTATTTTATACATCCATCATTGATTACATCGTGCTCACATGAGCATGTGATTGTCATTAGAATCCAATCAATTTTATGTATACAATTGTTAAGCATAGTAAATCAATTAACGTCAGGATACAGTTGATGTGATCAGCCTCGTCTATGTGACAGTGTTATCTCGAGCCCTGTACCAGGATACAGTTGATGTGATCAGCCTCGTCTATGTGACAGTGTTATCTCGAGCCCTGTATGTTGCAACGTTGTCTGACAAGGCAGACTGCCAATCCATTGCAGAAAAGTCCTGTGTCAGCGAATTTAAAGTTCATTAACTGGATGAGTTTTTCTTCTCCGACATTTCTTTAATAATTTTCTCCTCCAACAGAACGGTGCCAATTGTGGGAGACTGATCAGTGCCAATTCTGGGAGATTGAATGGTGCCAATTGTCGGAGATTGACCGGTGCCAATTGTGGGAGATTGAACGGTGCCAATTGTGGGAGATTGATCGGTGCCAATTGTGGGAGATTGATCGGTGCCAATTGTGGGAGATTGACAGGTGCAATTGTGGGAGATTGATCGGTGCCAATTGTGGGAGATTGACAGGTGCCAATTGTGGGAGATTGATCGGTGCCAATTGTGGGAGATTGATCGGTGCCAATTGTGGGAGATTGATCGGTGCCAATTGTGGGAGATTGATCGGTGCCAATTGTGCGAGATTGACAGGTGCCAATTGTGGGAGATTGATCGGTGCCAATTGTGGGAGATTGATCGGTGCCAATTGTGGGAGATTGACAGGTGCCAATTGTGGGAGATTGACAGGTGCCAATTGTGGGAGATTGACAGGTGCCAATTGTGGGAGATTGACAGGTGCCAATTGTGGGAGATTGATCGGTGCCAATTGTGGGAGATTGACTGTGCCAATTGTGGGAGATTGATCGGTGCCAATTGTGGGAGATTGATCGGTGCCAATTGTGGGAGATTGATCGGTGCCAATTGTGGGAGATTGACAGGTGCCAATTGTGGGAGATTGAACGGTGCCAATTGTGGGAGATTGACAGGTGCAATTGTGGGAGATTGACGGTGCCAATTGTGGAGATTGACAGGTGCCAATTGTGGGAGATTGACAGGTGCCAATTGTGGAGATTGACAGGTGCCAATTGTGGGAGATTGACGGTGCCAATTGTGGGAGATTGACAGGTGCCAATTGTGGGAGATTGACAGGTGCCAATTGTGGAGATTGACAGGTGCCAATTGTGGGAGATTGACAGGTGCAATTGTGGGAGATTGACAGGTGCCAATTGTGGGAGATTGACAGGTGCCAATTGTGGGAGATTGATCGGTGCCAATTGTGGGAGATTGATCGGTGCCAATTGTGGGAGATTGACAGGTGCCAATTGTGGGAGATTGACAGGTGCCAATTGTGGGAGATTGACAGGTGCCAATTGTGGGAGATTGAACGGTGCCAATTGTGGGAGATTGACAGGTGCCAATTGTGGGAGATTGATCGGTGCCAATTGTGGGAGATTGACAGGTGCCAATTGTGGGAGATTGACAGGTGCCAATTGTGGGAGATTGATCGGTGCCAATTGTGGGAGATTGACTGTGCCAATTGTGGGAGATTGATCGGTGCCAATTGTGGGAGATTGATCGGTGCCAATTGTGGGAGATTGATCGGTGCCAATTGTGGGAGATTGACAGGTGCCAATTGTGGGAGATTGAACGGTGCCAATTGTGGGAGATTGACCGGTGCCAATTGTGGGAGATTGAACGGTGCCAATTGTGGGAGATTGACAGGTGCCAATTGTGGGAGATTGACAGGTGCCAATTGTGGTAGAGTGACAGGTGCCAATTGTGGGAGATTGACAGGTGCCAATTGTGGAGATTGACAGGTGCCAATTGTGGTAGAGTGACAGTTGCCAATTGTTGTAGAATGACAGTTGCCAATTGTGGAAGAGTGATAGGTGCCAATTGTGGTAGAGTGACAGGTGCCAATTGTGGTAGAGTGACAGGTGCCAATTATGGGAGATTGAACGGTGCCAATTGTGGGAGATTGATCGGTGCCAATTGTGGAAGATTGAACGGTGCCAATTGTGGAAGATTGAACAGTGCCAATTGTGAGAGCTTGACCAGTGCCAATTGTGGAAGATTGAACGGTGCCAATTGTGGGAGATTGATCCTTGCCAATTGTGGGAGATTGATCGGTGCCAATTGTGGGAGATTGAACAGTGCCAATTGTGAGAGATTGACCAGTGCCAATTGTGGAAGATTGAACGGTGCCAATTGTGGGAGATTGATCGTTGCCAATTGTGGGAGATTGATCGGTGCCAATTGTGGGAGATTGATCGGTGCCAATTGTGGTAGAGTGACAGGTGCCAATTATGGGAGATTGAACGGTGCCAATTGTGGGAGACTGATCAGTGCCAATTCTGGGAGATTGAACGGTGCCAATTGTCGGAGATTGACCGGTGCCAATTGTGGGAGATTGAACGGTGCCAATTGTGGGAGATTGATCGGTGCCAATTGTGGAAGATTGATCGGTGCCAATTGTGGGAGATTGACAGGTGCAATTGTGGGAGATTGATCGGTGCCAATTGTGGGAGATTGACAGGTGTCAATTGTGGCAGATTGATCAGTGCCAATTGTGGGAGATTGATCGGTGCCAATTGTGGGAGATTGAACGGTGCCAATTGTGGTAGATTGATCGGTGCCAATTGTGGAAGATTGATCGGTGCCAATTGTGGGAGATTGATCGGTGCCAATTGTGGGAGATTGATCGGTGCCAATTGTGGGAGATTGATCGTTGCCAATTGTGGGAGATAGATCGGTGCCAATTGTGGGAAATTGATCGGTGCCAATTGTGGGAGATTGACAGGCACTAATTGTGGGAGATTGATCGGTGCCAATTGTGGGAGATTGACCGGTGCCAATTGTGGGAGATTGACAGGTGCCAATTGTGGGAGATTGATAGGTGCCAATTGTGGGAGATTGACAGGTGCCAATTGTGGGAGATTGACAGGTGCCAATTGTGGGAGATTGAGAGCTGCCAATTGTGGGAGATTGATCGGTGCCAATTGTGGGAGATTGATCGGTGCCAATTGTGGGAGATTGAACGTTGCCAATTGTGGTAGATTGATCGGTGCCAATTGTGGGAGATTGATCGGTGCCAATTGTGGGAGATTGATCGGTGCCAATTGTGGGAGATTGACAGGTGTCAGTTGTGGGAGATTGAACGGTGCCAATTGTGGGAGATTGACCGGTGCTAATTGTGGGAGATTGATCGGTGCCAATTGTGGTAGATTGACAGGTGCCAATTGTGGGAGATTGACAGGTGCCAATTGTGAGAGATTGACCGGTGCCAATTCTGGAGATTGACAGGTGCCAATTGTGGGAGATTGACAGGTGCCAATTGTGTTAGATTGATCGGTGCCAATTGTGGTAGATTGACAGGTGTCAATTGTGGGAGATTGATCGGTGCCAATTGTGGGAGATTGATCGGTGCCAATTGTGGGAGATTGATCGGTGCCAATTGTGGTAGATTGACAGGTGTCAATTGTGGGAGATTGATCGGTGCCAATTGTGGTAGATTGACAGGTGTCAATTGTGGGAGATTGATCGGTGCCAATTGTGGGAGACTGATCAGTGCCAATTGTTGGAGATTGAATGGTGCCAATTGTGGGAGATTGACCGGTGCCAATTGTGGGAGATTGAACGGTGCCAATTGTGCGAGATTGACAATTGCCAATTGTGCGAGATTGACAGATGCCAATTGTGGTTGAGTGACAGGTGCCAATTGTGGGAGAGTGACAGGTGCCAATTGTGGTAGAGTGACAGGTGCCAATTGTGGTAGAGTGACAGTTGCCAATTGTGGTAGAATGACAGTTGCCAATTGTGGAAGAGTGACAGGTGCCAATTGTGGTAGAGTGACAGGTGCCAATTGTGGTAGAGTGACAGGTGCCAATTATGGGAGATTGAACGGTGCCAATTGTGGGAGATTGATCGGTGCCAATTGTGGAAGATTGAACGGTGCCAATTGTGGAAGATTGAACGGTGCCAATTGTGAGAGATTGACCAGTGCCAATTGTGGAAGATTGAACGGTGCCAATTGTGGGAGATTGATCATTGCAAATTGTGGAAGATTGATCGGTGCCAATTGTGGGAGATTGACAGGTGGCAATTGTGGAAGATTGAACGGTGCCAATTGTGAGAGATTGACCAGTGCCAATTGTGGAAGATTGAACGGTGCCAATTGTGGGAGATTGATCGTTGCAAATTGTGGAAGATTGATCGGTGCCAATTGTGGGAGATTGACAGGTGGCAATTGTGGGAGATTGATCGGTTTCAATTGTGGGAGTTTGACAGGTGTCAATTGTGGCAGATTGATCAGTGCCAATTGTGGGAGATTGATCGGTGCCAATTGTGGGAGATTGATCGGTGCCAATTGTGGGAGATTGACCGGTGCCAATTGTGGTAGAGTGACAGGTGCGAATTGTGGTAGAGTGACAGGTGCCAATTGTGGAGAGTGACAGGTGCCAATTGTGGTTGAGTGACAGGTGCCAATTGTGGGAGAGTGACAGGTGCCAATTGTGGTAGAGTGACAGGTGCCAATTGTGGTTGAGTGACAGGTGCCAATTGTGGTAGAGTGACAGGTGCCAATTATAGGAGATTGAACGGTGCCAATTGTGGGAGACTGATCAGTGCCAATTCTGGGAGATTGAATGGTGCCAATTGTCGAGATTGACCGGTGCCAATTGTGGGAGATTGAACGGTGCCAATTGTGGGAGATTGATCGGTGCCAATTGTGGAAGATTGATCGGTGTCAATTGTGGGAGATTGACAGGTGCCAATTGTGGGAGATTGATCGGTGCCAATTGTGGGAGTTTGACAGGTGTCAATTGTGGCAGATTGATCAGTGCCAATTGTGGGAGATTGATCGTTGCCAATTGTGGGAGATAGATCGGTGCCAATTGTGGGAGATTGACAGGCACTAATTGTGGGAGATTGATCGGTGCCAATTGTGGGAGATTGATCGGTGCCAATTGTGGGAGATTGACAGGTGCCAATTGTGGGAGATTGATCGGTGCCAATTGTGGGAGATTGACAGGCCCCAATTGTGGGAGATTGACAGGTGCCAATTGTGGGAGATTGATCGGTGCCAATTGTGGGAGGTTGAATGTTTCCAATTGTGGTAGATTGATCGGTGCCAATTGTGGGAGATTGATCGGTGCCAATTGTGGGAGATTGATCGGTGCCAATTGTGGGAGATTGACAGGTGTCAGTTGTGGGAGATTGCACGGTGCCAATTGTGGGAGATTGACAGATGCCAATTGTGGTAGAGTGACAGGTGCCAATTGTGGGAGAGTGACAGGTGCCAATTGTGGTAGAGTGACAGGTGCCAATTGTGGTAGAGTGACAGTTGCCAATTGTTGTAGAATGACAGTTGCCAATAGTGGAAGAGTGATAGGTGCCAATTGTGGTAGAGTGACAGGTGCCAATTGTGGTAGAGTGACAGGTGCCAATTGTGGGAGATTGATCGGTGCCAATTGTGGGAGATTGAACAGTGCCAATTGTGAGAGATTGACCAGTGCCAATTGTGGAAGATTGAACGGTGCCAATTGTGGGAGATTGATCGTTGCCAATTGTGGGAGATTGACAGGTGGCAATTGTGGGAGATTGATCGGTGCCAATTGTGGGAGTTTGACAGGTGTCAATTGTGGCAGATTGATCAGTGCCAATTGTGGGAGATTGATCGTTGCCAATTGTGGGAGATAGATCGGTGCCAATTGTGGGAAATTGATCGGTGCCAATTGTGGGAGATTGACAGGCACTAATTGTGGGAGATTGATCGGTGCCAATTGTGGGAGATTGATCGGTGCCAATTGTGGGAGATTGACAGGTGCCAATTGTGGGAGATTGATCGGTGCCAATTGTGGGAGATTGACAGGCCCAATTGTGGGAGATTGACAGGTGCCAATTGTGGGAGATTGATCGGTGCCAATTGTGGGAGGTTGAATGTTTCCAATTGTGGTAGATTGATCGGTGCCAATTGTGGGAGATTGATCGGTGCCAATTGTGGGAGATTGATCGGTGCCAATTGTGGGAGATTGACAGGTGTCAGTTGTGGGAGATTGAACGGTGCCAATTGTGGGAGATTGACAGATGCCAATTGTGGTAGAGTGACAGGTGCCAATTGTGGGAGAGTGACAGGTGCCAATTGTGGTAGAGTGACAGGTGCCAATTGTGGTAGAGTGACAGTTGCCAATTGTTGTAGAATGACAGTTGCCAATAGTGGAAGAGTGATAGGTGCCAATTGTGGTAGAGTGACAGGTGCCAATTGTGGTAGAGTGACAGGTGCCAATTATGGGAGATTGAACGGTGCCAATTGTGAGAGATTGATCGGTGCCAATTGTGGAAGATTGAACGGTGCCAATTGTGGAAGATTGAACAGTGCCAATTGTGAGAGATTGACCAGTGCCAATTGTGGAAGATTGAACGGTGCCAATTGTGGGAGATTGATCCTTGCCAATTGTGGGAGATTGATCGATGCCAATTGTGGGAGATTGAACAGTGCCAATTGTGAGAGATTGACCAGTGCCAATTGTGGAAGATTGAACGGTGCCAATTGTGGGAGATTGATCGTTGCCAATTGTGGGAGATTGATCGGTGCCAATTGTGGGAGATTGATCGGTGCCAATTGTGGTAGAGTGACAGGTGCCAATTATGGGAGATTGAACGGTGCCAATTGTGGGAGACTGATCAGTGCCAATTCTGGGAGATTGAACGGTGCCAATTGTCGGAGATTGACCGGTGCCAATTGTGGGAGATTGAACGGTGCCAATTGTGGGAGATTGATCGGTGCCAATTGTGGAAGATTGATCGGTGCCAATTGTGGGAGATTGACAGGTGGCAATTGTGGGAGATTGATCGGTGCCAATTGTGGGAGTTTGACAGGTGTCAATTGTGGCAGATTGATCAGTGCCAATTGTGGGAGATTGATCGGTGCCAATTGTGGGAGTTTGAACGGTGCCAATTGTGGTAGATTGATCGGTGCCAATTGTGGAAGATTGATCGGTGCCAATTGTGGGAGATTGATCGGTGCCAATTCTGGGAGATTGATCGGTGCCAATTGTGGTAGATTGATCGTTGCCAATTGTGGGAGATAGATCGGTGCCAATTGTGGGAAATTGATCGGTGCCAATTGTGGGAGATTGACAGGCACTAATTGTGGGAGATTGATCGGTGCCAATTGTGGGAGATTGACCGGTGCCAATTGTGGGAGATTGACAGGTGCCAATTGTGGGAGATTGACAGGTGCCAATTGTGGGAGATTGACAGGTCCCAATTGTGGGAGATTGACAGGTGCCAATTGTGGGAGATTGAGAGCTGCCAATTGTGGTAGATTGATCGGTGCCAATTGTGGGAGATTGATCGGTGCCAATTGTGGGAGATTGAACGTTTCCAATTGTGGTAGATTGATCGGTGCCAATTGTGGGAGATTGATCGGTGCCAATTGTGGGAGATTGATCGGTGCCAATTGTGGGAGATTGACAGGTGTCAGTTGTGGGAGATTGAACGGTGCCAATTGTTGTAGAGTGACAGGTGCCAATTGTGGGAGATTGACAGGTGCCAATTGTGAGAGATTGACCGGTGCCAATTCTGGAGATTGACAGGTGCCAATTGTGGGAGATTGACAGGTGCCAATTGTGTTAGATTGATTGGTGCCAATTGTGGTAGATTGACAGGTGTCAATTGTGGGAGATTGTTCGGTGCCAATTGTGGGAGATTGATCGGTGCTAATTGTGGGAGATTGATCGGTGCCAATTGTTGTAGAGTGACAGGTGCCAATTGTGGGAGATTGACAGGTGCCAATTGTGAGAGATTGACCGGTGCCAATTCTGGAGATTGACAGGTGCCAATTGTGGGAGATTGACAGGTGTCAATTGTGGGAGATTGATCGGTGCCAATTTTGGGAGATTGATCGGTGCCCATTGTGGGAGATTGATCGGTGCCAATTGTGGTAGATTGAAAGGTGTCAATTGTGGGAGACTGATCGGTGCCAATTGTGGGAGACTGATCAGTGCCAATTGTTGGAGATTGATCGGTGCCAATTGTGGGAGATTGATCGGTGCCAATTGTGGGAGATTCAACGGTGCCAATTGTGCAAGATTGACAATTGCCAATTGTGCGAGATTGACAGATGCCAATTGTGGTAGAGTGACAGGTGCCAATTGTGGGAGAGTGACGGGTGCCAATTGTGGTAGAGTGACAGGTGCCAATTGTGGTAGAGTGATAGTTGCCAATTGTGGTAGAATGACAGTTGCCAATTGTGGAAGAGTGACAGGTGCCAATTGTGGTAGAGTGACAGGTGCCAATTGTGGTAGAGTGACAGGTGCCAATTATGGGAGATTGAACAGTGCCAATTGTGGGAGATTGATCGGTGCCAATTGTGGAAGATTGAACGGTGCCAATTGTGGAAGATTGAACGGTGCCAATTGTGAGAGATTGACCAGTGCCAATTGTGGAAGATTGAACGGTGCCAATTGTGGGAGATTGATCGTCGCAAATTGTGGAAGATTGATCGGTGCCAATTGTGGGAGATTGACAGGTGGCAA
Source organism: Squalus acanthias (assembly GCA_030390025.1). Classification (NCBI taxonomy): domain Eukaryota; kingdom Metazoa; phylum Chordata; class Chondrichthyes; order Squaliformes; family Squalidae; genus Squalus; species Squalus acanthias. Next base: position 16,521 of record JASTWF010000888.1, on the reverse strand, counting down.
TTGTGGGAGATTGATTGGTTTCAATTGTGGGAGTTTGACAGGTGTCAATTGTGGCAGATTGATCAGTGCCAATTGTGGGAGATTGATCGGTGCCAATTGTGGGAGATTGATCGGTGCCAATTGTGGGAGATTGACCGGTGCCAATTGTGGTAGAGTGACAGGTGCGAATTGTGTTAGAGTGACAGGTGCCAATTGTGCGAGAGTGACAGCTGCCATTTGTGGTTGAGTGACAGGTGCCAATTGTGGGAGAGTGACAGGTGCCAATTGTGGTAGAGTGACAGGTGCCAATTGTGGTAGAGTGACAGGTGCCAATTGTGGTAGAGTGACAGGTGCCAATTATAGGAGATTGAACTGTTGTAGGGGCTAATCGGAGCCTTAAGCGGACTAACCGTGAAGGAGAGTCGACGCGCTACCCGACTTAGCCCGACTGAGCAATAAAACTCAAACACCAATTTACACGGTTAAATGCGGGAGTACACTTTATTCAGAGCGCTCTGGGAGAGAATTGATGCACCCACGTGCAGTCACCGACCTCTCAAATAAGTCACTCTGGGGCACAGTATTTTATACATCCATCATTGATTACATCGTGCTCACATGAGCATGTGATCGTCATTAGAATCCAATCAATTTTATGTATACAATTGTTAAGCATAGTAAATCAATTAACGTCAGGATACAGTTGATGTGATCAGCCTCGTCTATGTGACAGTGTTATCTCGAGCCCTGTACCAGGATACAGTTGATGTGATCAGCCTCGTCTATGTGACAGTGTTATCTCGAGCCCTGTATGTTGCAACGTTGTCTGACAAGGCAGACTGCCAATCCATTGCAGAAAAGTCCTGTGTCAGCGAATTTAAAGTTCATTAACTGGATGAGTTTTTCTTCTCCGACATTTCTTTAATAATTTTCTCCTCCAACACTCCCTTCTGTTGGTCCGGGGGCACGACCTTCTTGCCCCCAGGAAACCACTGCTCCGTGCCTCTTCACGGGGTCGACGCTACAGCCACTGGCTCATCTCTTGAGGGCTGGCTACCCCGGCGACGGTGTCATGCGTTTCCTCCATGGGCTGGAGATCGGTGTATCCTTCCTTTTCTTCGTCTTTGAGCAACGGCTCCTCTTCCCGTACGGCGCTGACTGACATTAGCTGGGTTGTGGCAATCTTACAACATGTCTTTAACAAGGTTATCAAGCAACATACAGCGACACATATCATCACTATCACAACCATTACGTTCATAATCCAGGGGCCCCATTCTGTTAGCCCCAACCATTCTAGCCATGACTGTGTCGGTTCCCGGTGTAATTTCTTAATCTCTTCCTTCATGTGATTTACCAAGTTGGTGATGTTTTCCGAACTATCAGGGATGTAAGTACAACACTCTTGCCCGATCACCGCGCAAGTGCCTCCTTCCTTTGCAAGCAGGTAGTCCAGTGCCATCCTGTTTTGCATGGCCACTGTCCTGAGGGCTACCATTTCTGCGCTTATTTCTGCAAGGGCTTCTGTGGTGTCGTTGGCTACCTTCTCGAGAATTTGGGCATTGTTAATGATTTCCCGTGCTAATTTACCCACCCCCCAGTGGGGGAAGGCGACGGCGAAGAATCGCTCAGTCTCCGTAATTCCTCGCCTGGTTCGATAACAATGGTGCTCCGTGAGGGATTTGAGATGGTATACATAAGGCATAACGTATCCCAGGTAACATGACCCGGTCCAATCTCTGGGCAGCCATGGGTACGCCTTGTGCCCGCATATAAAATATGTTCCATTGTAGGCCGTCATATCCATGTTTGCCCGAAAGATAGTGAAACCCATCTGACTATCTGTGGCCCGTCGGGTCCCATTCCACGGTTGGTTACTCGTTAAGTTTAGCAGACCAGTGGTATTAAACCACCAGCTTTCAAATGCCGTGTTCCCCTCCTCATATGTCACAAAGGTTTGGGTGCAATTACTATTTCCTGCCTCTAGGTTCACCTTCACCCCTCTACTTACACTCCTTGTCCAACATATTTCCCCGACGGGTCTTCCGACCCCGGTTGTGTTTGTTAGGGCGAAGAAGGGTGGATCTTTACTAGAGTTGTACTTGGGTTTGTAACATCCCTTAAATTGTTCCAATGGGTACCCTCCACCTCGGAACTCCTCCCTCGTGATGTCATGATAGCTGTTCTGGTCATTAAGCGCAAATTCTGCTAGTTCCGTGAGATTCAGGGGTATGGGCCGCAGTGGTACCCTTACTGTGGATCGGAATATGACTACACACCCAACAGCTACTTTGCCCTGTCTCCTTTACGTATTCATACGACATATATACAAAGGTATTCACCTGGAGCTCTCTTCGCTTACGGGAGCCCCTTTCCATTCCCGAAACAATGCATGTTAACGCTATTAAACACAGTGGTATCCCCACTTTTACTTGGAAGCAGGCACTGTCTATCACCGCGTCGTTGCCGCTTCTGGTAGCACTCTTGTATTAACATACAAACATAAAAACACAGTAGTTAGTACACCAAATGCAATAAGCCAAAGCACGAATGCAAACAGGTAAGGTAATTGGACATTTACGGGTCGCTTGATCTGTAGGTAAAAGAAACACAAAGAAGCGCCCATTAGTTCATCTTTTCTCCATATATTTTTAATTGTGTCCAATGTTTCCAGACTCCCTTCCCCCTCATGTCCAGACAGGCACAGGTATCACCACTAATTATAATTTCGTAGGGTCCGCTCCATTTTGGGGCGAAGCCTGGCTTGTCAGGCAGGACCTTCAGCATCACTTTGCTGCCCGCTGACGGCACGGAGGGTGTCATGACCCCCTCCTGTGCCTGATCCTGAAGTTCCTGATTGTCTCGTACGGCTTGGCGCATCCCCTTCAGTTGGGTGCTAAGCTCTAAGACATAACGCCGTAGTCTGTCCTTTAAGGGGCCCACATCAGCCCCACCTATTATGATGCCTTCTGGTAATTGCATCGCCCTTCCTGTCATTAGTTCATAAGGGGTCAGGCCTGTCGTACGATTCGTGGTGGCTCGTAACTTCATTAGGATAAGGGGTAAAACCTCAACCCATGTTTTCCCAGATTCCTGTATTGCCTTTGCTAAAGCGTTTTTGAGTGTTCGATTCATTCTTTCAACCATTCCCGAGCTCTGGGGGTGGTAAGGGATATGGAACTTCTGTTTGATCCCCATCAGCTGACAAATATTCTTTACTACACTCCCTGTAAAGTGCGTTCCTTGGTCAGAGTCGATTTGCAAGGGCACTCCCCACCGCGGGATTACTTCCTCGGACAGGATTCTGGCTACCGTTAAGGCCGTGCAATTCCGCGTTGGGAAAGCTTCTACCCACCTTGTGAACTGGTCAATTATCACAAGGCAGTATATTTTTCCGTGGGACTGGGGAAGTGGTCCCGTAAAATCAATTTGTATGTGCTCCCAAGGACCTCGGGGTCTTGGCTGGTGGCCCATTCTAATTTTAATAGGCCGGCCAGGATTATGCTGAGCACAAGTGATACATCGCTGACAGTGCCTCGCGATGTCTCTTCCCATCCCCTTCCACCACCAATCCTTACTTAATAAGGAGCTCATTGCCTCTCTCCCTGTATGTGAAATACCGTGATGTATCTCTAGCAGAGTCTGTTGTATGCACTCCGGTGCTACTACTTTACCTTCTTTTCGCCAGACTCGATCGGATCCTACTCCAGCTCCATTTCTTACCCATGTTTCCTTTTCCGTGTCTGATGCTTCGTCTTGGACTTCCCAGATCTTTATTTCGTTCTCCGGGCTGTCTACGCTGCCCACCAGACTTCGTTTATCTCCTCCTGTTCTAGAGCTGCCTGTGCTGCCCAATCAGCCGCCTGGTTCCCCTGGTGGCTGTCCCAGTCTGGGCTTGTCTTGTCTGGTTCTTTCTGATGGGCCTTAATTTTGATAACTGCCACCTGTTTAGGTCTTTTGCTTGCTTCTAGCAAGGCCTCTATTCGTCCCTGATGTTTGATGGGGTTACCTCCTGTGGTTATATACCCTCTACGTCCCCATGCTGTCATGTAGTCATGCACTACCCCGAAGGCATACCGGCTATCTGTGTATATATTGACTACCTGGTTCTTTGCTTCATTCAATGCTTGAGTCAACGCGACCAACTCTGCTACTTGGGCTGATAAGCTACCGTCTAACCGTCCAGATTTAACTACTTCCATCTTACTATTAACTACTGCCCACCCGGTTCGGGGTTGTCCATTAATATATTTACGGGATCCATCTACATAGAATGTTTCCTCCACTTCCTCTAGAGGGGTGTCTTTGATAATCTCTTCTCCAATGTCCTCGTCTATTTTTTTACAACTGTGTGGGGCTCCTGTTCCCAGGATCCCCTCAGCTGGGTTCTCCCCTATGTCTCTGACTATGATGATAGACTCGTTAGGGGTAATAGAACTGCTTCCCACTTAGCTCTTCTCATGTTTGAGACAGATCTTAATTTTCCAGTATTTAGCATTTCCACCAAGGTATGCTTGGTGTGCAAGACTATGTTCCCGGTCATTACTATAGGTTCGCTCACCTTTACTGCCCATGCTGCGCAGTCCAGTGCCGCTATACATCGCGAGAGTCCGGAGACTACCGGTCCTTCTGCGGTCGAGTAGTATGCCACTGGTCTGTGCTTATCGCCATGGTCCTGGGTTATCACAGCGGTGTAGACCCGCCCTCATTGTCACAGTGAATATGGAAAGGTTTGTTCATATCTGGCAGCCCTAGTCCCGGGGCTGACAGTAACTCCTTCTTCAACTGTCCGTAAGCTTTTTCCTGTTCTGGGCCCCACTCTATGGACTCAAGGGCAGGCCTTCCTCCCTTTACTAACCTTTGGATAGGCTCAGCTATCTTAGCGAACCCGGGGACGAAGTTCCTGCTGTAGTTAAAAAGTCTAAGACCTTCCTAACTCCCCTTATTTTCACTGGTCTGGGCATATCCCAGACTGCAGCCTTCCTATCCGTTGGCATCTCCTTTGTCCCTTGGGAAATGAGATGCCCTAGATACGTGACTTTGAACTTTCCAATCTGGGCCTTCCTAGGGCTAGCCTTCAGTCCTGCGTCCCTTAATGCTGTCAGTACTATCTTCAGTGCCTTATTATGACCTGGAACTTTGTCCGAGGCTATCAGGAGATCGTCAACGTACTGGAGGACCGTGCTCCCTGGTGGGAGCTCTGCACCCTTTAAAATATTACTCATTACCCGATGGAAGATCGCGGGGCTATTATGGAATCCTTGTGGCAGGCGGGTCCAGGTGTACTGTCTGTCTCCTACTGTGAATGCAAATTTCTCCTGAGACTCTGGATCCAATGGGAGAGCCCAGAATCCGTTGGCTATGTCCAACACTGTGAATATCTTGTGTTCGGGAGCCAGTCCGTTCAAAATTGTGGACGGGCTGGCGACTATGGGGTGAAGCTTGGGCGTCACTTTATTCAAGGCCGTATAGTCAATTGTCAGCCTGTAACTCCCATCTGGCTTTTTAACTGGCCACGTAGGGGAATTGGTTGTGCTCGTGGTTTCCCGAAGGATACCTCTTTCTACCAATCCCTTTACTATGTCTTCTACAGCTTTCTTGCTTCTGGTTTAATGGGATATTGTCGGTGGGGTTTGTGTTCGGGTCCTGGGACGACAATGGGGTCAATCTTAACCATTCCTGTGTCTAACTTATCTTTTGCCCATACTCCTTGTACCGAGGCACACGTGTCCCCGTACCCATTGGTTTCCACTTGCCAGTCCCGGCTTACCGCTGTAGCCACTCCCACTTTGGGTGGTATTATTGGTCAGACAGTGCATACTAGTTTTATGCCCGTCCAAGTTTGGCCAAGTTATTTTCTTCTTACCACAATCAATTAATACCTGGTATTCTTTCATTAAGTCATTTCCCATTATTGTTCCCTCATTATTCTTACACACGTAAAATCGCATAGGGATGAAAAAGTTATCTATTTCTACCAATTGGGTTGTGCTCAGAAAGGCAGGTGTTTTATCACCGTCTCTTTCCACTGTTGATATTGTCTCTTTTCTTCGGGGGTCATGGTGACGTGGGTCGTCTCAGGTCTGCCATGTTTACTGAAACAAGTGGCCTCAGTATGGCCCTTCTTATTACAGTAAGTACATGTCTTCTTAGCCATACAATCTCTAATAAAATGTCCAGGCTTCCCGCAACCATGACATGCCCCCTTGGGTCCCACTGCCTGTTTTACCGCACTTACACTTTCCTGTTTAACCTTGACCGTACCTTCCTCTTTGGCTTTTAACCCGTCTACCCCACAAGCCCACTCTACTAGGTCGTCGTAATTCCTGGTTGTTACTACGCCCATCTTGATGATAGCCTGGTGTGCGGGAGACAAGCCATCTTTAAAGGCCTGAATGAAAGCGGGGTCAGTTCTTGCCGGCCCTGGTTGGCCTGATGACTCTCCATAAACAATAAACAGCCTTTCTCCATATTCGGAGGCCCCCTCGCCCTTTTGCTGCTTACAGGACGTTATCTTACTCCAATTAGTTGGGGCCTCTCCTAACACCCGCTGGATTTCTGTTTTAAACAGATTAAAGGGAGCCTGTTGTCGGTCTATTGTATCTGCCAATGGACATTGTTCAGTCCATCGACCGGTCTTATAATCCGTATTGGCCTGATTGGGGGTGGTCTGCGTGAGGCGCCATCGGTCGACCGGACATGCTGCCCGGACCAACTGATGAACGTCACGCAGGTGGAGGCTGTGTCCCAGCCAAACCATATCTAGGTTTGCCCAGAACTTGGTGTTGGCACTTCGTGTTTGTAAGTTCCCCAGGTCTTTCAAAATCTGTTGTCTTTCTCCCGGGGTAAAAGGCTGAAAATCCGCCCTTGCCCCGGCGGCACCAGGCTGGCCCCTCATTTTAACGGGGGCCGCGAAATATTCTTCTGTTGTATCCCCAACTGTTTCTTCAGTTGGGGCTGTTGGTCCGGAAAGTCCGTACGGGGGGAGTGGATCTGTGTTACACCCCGTCCACCTTCCGGGACACATTCTACTTTGTTCTTGATTTATTCCCTCTAGTATTTCTATCTTCTTTTTTAAATCTGCTATTTCTCTGTTTTTGGCCTTCTCAGTCTCTCGGACCTTATCTACTTGCTCGATTAGTCCCGCCAATTGGTGTACCAAAAGAACTCCCGTTTTCTTGGTTTTCTCCCTTTTTTGCTTACGTACCCACTCTCGTTGTGACTCTAATGACTGGCTAACATCCCAGCCATCTTTCTGCATTCTGTCTATCAGCGAACGTCTATCTGTCATGTAACTATTAATAAGGGACCCCGGGGGCCCCATCTTAATGTCCTTACCTGACATCGCCCGTCCGCTATCCGATCACACTCTCCAGTAAACACTCACCGCCTCTCTTCACTCTCCCGTCCTTCTGGACTCGTGAACTCGTTTACCGACGTGTCTAGTTGCCTGGAGTTCCGGATCTCGCAAGCACCGCCCGCAGACTTTATCACAGGTTTTACTCTGTACCTTTAACCTACGGCCCAAAAATTTGACAGTGTAATGCAGAATACTCACAACGGTTCCCCCCTCTGCCTTCCGAGAATACCCGGACCAAAAACCCCTATAAAGTGTACTCTCGCAAATCCCCTCAGATTCTTTCGGTTACTTGAGCCCGTTAACACTTGATCAGGGTGTCGGTACTCAGTAACCCTGCTCGCTGCGCCAATTGTTGTAGGGGCTAATCGGAGCCTTAAGCGGACTAACCGTGAAGGAGAGTCGACGCGCTACCCGACTTAGCCCGACTGAGCAATAAAACTCAAACACCAATTTACACGGTTAAATGCGGGAGTACACTTTATTCAGAGCGCTCTGGGAGAGAATTGATGCACCCACGTGCAGTCACCGACCTCTCAAATAAGTCACTCTGGGGCACAGTATTTTATACATCCATCATTGATTACATCGTGCTCACATGAGCATGTGATAGTCATTAGAATCCAATCAATTTTATGTATACAATTGTTAAGCATAGTAAATCAATTAACGTCAGGATACAGTTGATGTGATCAGCCTCGTCTATGTGACAGTGTTATCTCGAGCCCTGTACCAGGATACAGTTGATGTGATCAGCCTCGTCTATGTGACAGTGTTATCTCGAGCCCTGTATGTTGCAACGTTGTCTGACAAGGCAGACTGCCAATCCATTGCAGAAAAGTCCTGTGTCAGCGAATTTAAAGTTCATTAACTGGATGAGTTTTTCTTCTCCGACATTTCTTTAATAATTTTCTCCTCCAACACTGTGAACTGCAGTTAAATGTTGGCAACATTTCAAGTGTCAATCAGCAAGTCTTAAAGTCGACAGAAAGGGCTAATTATTTCCTGCTGCCTTTGAAACAGCATGTATTTTACAGAAATCAAGGCAGTGTATTTTGCATAACTGTCGCGTTAGATCAGGGGCGAGCATCGTTGAATGGTGGCATTTCAAACAGCCCCTGACCGGGAATCGAACCCTGGCCGCGGCGGTGAGAGCGCCACATCCTAACCACTAGACCACCAGGGAAGCTACAGCAAGCTCCCTGCCAGAAAGCACAGCAAGGCAGTCTTTCCTGCGTGCTCCTTTGAAATTCAGATGCTTTCGCGCCAGGCAAACTGTTCGTACAAAATTACATTTTTTAGTTGAGAACACAAAAGACGTGTTCGCGAAACCATGGCAGCAAGTGCTGATAGGCATGCACTTGAAATCGATTTCCTTCTGTGCTCTGGATGTTGCCTCTCTCGGGGCCGGGCCTACATTTCATTGATGCATTTACTCCTGAGCCTTTTGCCCATCTCGCGGGGTCAGAGCCGCTCTGTCTGTCTCTTACCTGCTTGTGACCATTAACGGGAACAGGCCGCCAGGTCAACGTTCATCAGCAAACCCAAAAACACAAATAAACGTCTCTCCACCTCGGTGGCAAAGGTTCAATGGATGTTATTCCAAATAATTCCCCCGTGAGAGTCTGCGTGGATTGGTTTCATTATAAAGTTTCTATTTGAAATGTGCGAGAAAAGCGTAAAATTATGAAAACATTCTGATGGCCCGTACGGGGATTCGAACCCGCGACCTTGGCGTTATTAGCACCACGCTCTCGCCAACTGAGCTAACCGGCCACAAAGCGCACAACGGATAGACTCGCACCCAGCCTGGCGGTTTGTTTTTCAGGCTCACACTGGGTGACCGATTTACTGCACAAATATTGAACACACCACATCGCTTAAACATTGCCAACTGTTCCTGTATACATCTGGGCAGAGTGTCAATCGAAAGTTACAGAGAAAGAGCTCTTTAATCTAACAAAACTCATTCTAAAATTTATTATCGCACCACCGCTGAACAGCCCACCCCACCCTCCAACACTGTCCAGGTAAAAAGAGATCCGGCGGGACCCCGACTGGATTCGAACCAGCAGCGGGCGGTTGGAGCCGGATCTAACGTGTTTCCGTCCCATTTCTTTGGCAGACGCGAGCTCAGAAGTGGAAAATCTCTCCTGAATCGTTCCTCTTATAGTGAAGGAGACAAAAAGTAACTAAAACCTGCCGAAACCGGGATCGAACCAGGGACCATTGGATCTTCAGTCTAACGCTCTCCCAACTGAGCTATTTCGGCCTGACAGCAAATTCCATCTTGTGTCATTCTTTTGGAGGATTTTCTAACCCCGGGTGGCATTACTCCTCCGGCTCATTCCTCACTTCGGGCAATGTGACCCGACCAGATCTCGGAGCTCAGGTTGTGTTCATTTAAAGCTGGGTTTTGGATAAAGATACAAAGCTGACACAGCCCGGGGGACCTCACCGTGTTGGACACAGCGTGGAATGAACCAATACAGTTACAGAACACAACACATGTGTAAAATTCAATGTTCTTTTCTCCGCACTGATGGGTTGTGAAGGGAGAGACGGGCCGAAGTCTCACTGAGCCGCACTGATCACGAGACAAGCTGAAATGATGTCAAGTTCAAACTTCAGCCGCAGGTATGGTGCTCCCACACAGAACTGAAAATGCCCAGGCTGCATCCCGGCCTGTGGTCTCTTCGTTCCTCACTCAGTGGGCAATACAGGAAGGGCTCAGGCCTAATGAATATCTTCATGCTCAGGTTAAGTTATCACTGCCCAGGCACTCTCTGATTCCAGTCTTGCACACGTTGCTAAGCTTCGAATGCTGCATTTTTCACACTGGCAACGAAATGATTGATAGCCGTGCCTGTGATAAGCTAAGTTTGTTAGGGAGATGCAGTGGGCAAGAAGATACACGGAAGACTGATAATAACCGTGACTGTCCTGACACTGTGAACTGCAGTTAAATGTTGGCAACATTTCAAGTGTCAATCAGCAAGTCTAAAAGTCGACAGAAAGGGCTAATCATTTCCTGCTGCCTTTAAAACAGCATGCATTTTACAGAAATCAAGGCAGTGTATTTTGCATAACTGTCGCGTAAGATCAGGGGCGAGCATCGTTTCGCGAATGTGCGTTGAATGGTGGCATTTCAAACAGCCCCAAAACGCACTGTTCCCTGAACCGGGAATCGAGCCCGGGCCGCGGCGGTGAGAGCGCCGCATCCTAACCACTAGACCACCAGGGAAGCTACAGCAAGCTCCCTGCCCGAAAGCACAGCAAGGCAGTCTTTCCTGCGTGCTCCTTTGAAATTCAGATGCTTTCGCGCCAGGCAAACTGTTCGTACAAAATGACATTTTTTAGTTGAGAACACAAAAGACGTGTTCGCGAAACCATGGCAGCAAGTGCTGATAGGCATGCACTTGAAATCGATTTCCTTCTGTGCTCTGGATGTTGCCTCTCTCGGGGCCGGGCCTACATTTCATTGATGCATTTACTCCTGAGCCTTTTGCCCATCTCGCGGGGTCAGAGCCGCTCTGTCTGTCTCTTACCTGCTTGTGACCATTAACGGGAACAGGCCGCCAGTTCAACGTTCATCAGCAAACCCAAAAACACAAATAAACGTCTCTCCGCCTCGGTGGCAAAGGTTCAATGGATGTTATTCCAAATAATTCCCCCGTGAGAGTCTGCGTGGATTGGTTTCATTATAAAGTTTCTATTTGAAATGTGCGAGAAAAGCGTAAAATTATGAAAACATTCTGATGGCCCGTACGGGGATTCGAACCCGCGACCTTGGCGTTATTAGCACCACGCTCTCGCCAACTGAGCTAACCGGCCACAAAACGAACAACGGATAGACTCGCACCCAGCCTGGCGGTTTGTTTTTCAGGCTCACACTGGGTGACCGATTTACTGCACAAATATTGAACACACCACATCGCTTAAACATTGCCAACTGTTCCTGTATACATCTGGGCAGAGTGTCAATCGAAAGTTACAGAGAAAGAGCTCTTTAATCTAACAAAACTCATTCTAAAATTTATTATCGCACCACCGCTGAACAGCCCACCCCACCCTCCAACACTGTCCAGGTAAAAAGAGATCCGGCGGGACCCCGACTGGATTCGAACCAGCAGCGGGCGGTTGGAGCCGGATCTAACGTGTTTCGGGCCCATTTCTTTGGCAGACGCGAGCTCAGAAGTGGAAAATCTCTCCTGAATCGTTCCTCTTATAGTGAAGGAGACAAAAAGTAACTAAAACGCTGCCGAAACCCGGGATCGAACCAGGGACCTTTAGATCTTCAGTCTAACGCTCTCCCAACTGAGCTATTTCGGCCTCACAGCAAATTCCATCTTGTGTCATTCTTTTGGAGGATTTTCTAACCCCGGGTGGCATTACTCCTCCGGCTCATTCCTCACTTCGGGCAATGTGACCCGACCAGATCTCGGAGCTCAGGTTGTGTTCATGTAAAGCTGGGTTTTGGATAAAGATACAAAGCTGACACAGCCGGGGGGACCTCACCGTGTTGGACACAGCGTGGAATGAACCAATACAGTTACAGAACACAACACATGTGTAAAATTCAATGTTCTTTTCTCCGCACTGATGGGTTGTGAAGGGAGAGACGGGCCGAAGTCTCACTGAGCCGCACTGATCACGAGACAAGCTGAAATGATGTCAAGTTCAAACTTCAGCCGCAGGTATGGTGCTCCCACACAGAACTGAAAATGCCCAGGCTGCATCCCGGCCTGTGGTCTCTTCGTTCCTCACTCAGTGGGCAATACAGGAAGGGCTCAGGCCTAATGAATATCTTCATGCTCAGGTTAAGTTATCACTGCCCAGGCACTCTCTGATTCCAGTCTTGCACACGTTGCTAAGCTTCGAATGCTGCATTTTTCACACTGGCAACGAAATGATTGATAGCCGTGCCTGTGATAAGCTAAGTTTGTTAGGGAGATGCAGTGGGCAAGAAGATACACGGAAGACTGATAATAACCGTGACTGTCCTGACACTGTGAACTGCAGTTAAATGTTGGCAACATTTCAAGTGTCAATCAGCAAGTCTAAAAGTCGACAGAAAGGGCTAATCATTTCCTGCTGCCTTTAAAACAGCATGCATTTTACAGAAATCAAGGCAGTGTATTTTGCATAACTGTCGCGTAAGATCAGGGGCGAGCATCGTTTCGCGAATGTGCGTTGAATGGTGGCATTTCAAACAGCCCCAAAACGCACTGTTCCCTGAACCGGGAATCGAAGCCCAGGGCCGCGGCGGTGAGAGGCGCCGCATCCTAACCACTAGACCACCAGGGAAGCTACAGCAAGCTCCCTGCCAGAAAGCACAGCAAGGCAGTCTTTCCTGCGTGCTCCTTTGAAATTCAGATGCTTTCGCGCCAGGCAAACTGTTCGTACAAAATGACATTTTTTAGTTGAGAACACAAAAGACGTGTTCGCGAAACCATGGCAGCAAGTGCTGATAGGCATGCACTTGAAATCGATTTCCTTCTGTGCTCTGGATGTTGCCTCTCTCGGGGCCGGGCCTACATTTCATTGATGCATTTTCTCCTGAGCCTTTTGCCCATCTCGCGGGGTCAGAGCCGCTCTGTCTGTCTCTTACCTGCTTGTGACCATTAACGGGAACAGGCCGCCAGTTCAACGTTCATCAGCAAACCCAAAAACACAAATAAACGTCTCTCCGCCTCGGTGGCAAAGGTTCAATGGATGTTATTCCAAATAATTCCCCCGTGAGAGTCTGCGTGGATTGGTTTCATTATAAAGTTTCTATTTGAAATGTGCGAGAAAAGCGTAAAATTATGAAAACATTCTGATGGCCCGTACGGGGATTCGAACCCGCGACCTTGGCGTTATTAGCACCACGCTCTCGCCAACTGAGCTAACCGGCCACAAAGCGCACAACGGATTGACTCGCACCCAGCCTGGCGGTTTGTTTTTCAGGCTCACACTGGGTGACCGATTTACTGCACAAATATTGAACACACCACATCGCTTAAACATTGCCAACTGTTCCTGTATACATCTGGGCAGAGTGTCAATCGAAAGTTACAGAGAAAGAGCTCTTTAATCTAACAAAACTCATTCTAAAATTTATTATCGCACCACCGCTGAACAGCCCACCCCCCCTCCAACACTGTCCAGGTTAAAAGAGATCCGGCGGGACCCCGACTGGATTCGAACCAGCAGCGGGCGGTTGGAGCCGGATCTAACGTGTTTCGGGCCCATTTCTTTGGCAGACGCGAGCTCAGAAGTGGAAAATCTCTCCTGAATCGTTCCTCTTATAGTGAAGGAGACAAAAAGTAACTAAAACCTGCCGAAACCCGGGATCGAACCAGGGACCTTTAGATCTTCAGTCTAACGCTCTCCCAACTGAGCTATTTCGGCCTCACAGCAAATTCCATCTTGTGTCATTCTTTTGGAGGATTTTCTAACCCCGGGTGGCATTACTCCTCCGGCTCATTCCTCACTTCGGGCAATGTGACCCGACCAGATCTCGGAGCTCAGGTTGTGTTCATGTAAAGCTGGGTTTTGGATAAAGATACAAAGCTGACACAGCCGGGGGGACCTCACCGTGTTGGACACAGCGTGGAATGAACCAATACAGTTACAGAACACAACACATGTGTAAAATTCAATGTTCTTTTCTCCGCACTGATGGGTTGTGAAGGGAGAGACGGGCCGAAGTCTCACTGAGCCGCACTGATCACGAGACAAGCTGAAATGATGTCAAGTTCAAACTTCAGCCGCAGGTATGGTGCTCCCACACAGAACTGAAAATGCCCAGGCTGCATCCATGCCTGTGGTCTCTTCGTTCCTCACTCAGTGGGCAATACAGGAAGGGCTCAGGCCTAATGAATATCTTCATGCTCAGGTTAAGTTATCACTGCCCAGGCACTCTCTGATTCCAGTCTTGCACACGTTGCTAAGTTTCGAATGCTGCATTTTTCACACTGGCAACGAATTGATTGATAGCCGTGCCTGTGATAAGCTAAATTTGTTAGGGAGATGCAGTGGGCAAGTAGATACACGGAAGACTGATAATAACCGTGACTGTCCTGACACTGTGAACTGCAGTTAAATGTTGGCAACATTTCAAGTGTCAATCAGCAAGTCTAAAAGTCGACAGAAAGGGCTAATCATTTCCTGCTGCCTTTTACAGAAATCAAGGCAGTGTATTTTGCATAACTGTCGCGTTAGATCAGGGGCGAGCATCGTTTCGCGAATGTGCGTTGAATGGTGGCATTTCAAACAGCCCCAAAACGCACTGTTCCTGACCGGGAATCGAACCCAGGCCGCGGCGGTGAGAGCGCCGCATCCTAACCACTAGACCACCAGGGAAGCTACAGCAAGCTCCCTGCCAGAAAGCACAGCAAGGCAGTCTTTCCTGCGTGCTCCTTTGAAATTCAGATGCTTTCGCGCCAGGCAAACTGTTCGTACAAAATGACATTTTTTAGTTGAGAACACAAAAGACGTGTTCGCGAAACCATGGCAGCAAGTGCTGATAGGCATGCACTTGAAATCGATTTCCTTCTGTGCTCTGGATGTTGCCTCTCTCGGGGCCGGGCCTACATTTCATTGATGCATTTACTCCTGAGCCTTTTCCCCATCTCGCGGGGTCAGAGCCGCTCTGTCTGTCTCTTACCTGCTTGTGACCATTAACGGAACAGGCCGCCAGTTCAACGTTCATCAGCAAACCCAAAAACACAAATAAACGTCTCTCCGCCTCGGTGGCAAAGGTTCAATGGATGTTATTCCAAATAATTCCCCCGTGAGAGTCTGCGTGGATTGGTTTCATTATAAAGTTTCTATTTGAAATGTGCGAGAAAAGCGTAAAATTATGAAAACATTCTGATGGCCCGTACGGGGATCGAACCCGCGACCTTGGCGTTATTAGCACCACGCTCTCGCCAACTGAGCTAACCGGCCACAAAGCGCACAACGGATAGGCTCGCACCCAGCCTGGGGGATTGTTTTTCAGGCTCACACTGGGTGACCGATTTACTGCACAAACATTGAACACACCACATCGCTTAAACATTGTCAACTGTTTCTGTATACATCTGGGCAGAGTGTCAATCGAAAGTTACAGAGAAAGAGCTCTTTAATCTAACAAAACTCATTCTAAAATTTATTATCGCACCACCTGCTGAACAGCCCACCCCCCTCCAACACTGTCCCGGTAAAAGAGAGCCGGCGGGACCCCGACTGGATTCGAACCAGCAGCGGGCGGTTGGAGCCGGATCTAACGTGTTTCGGGCCCATTTCTTTGGTAGACGCGAGCTCAGAAGTGGAAAATCTCTCCTGAATCGTTCCTCTTATAGTGAAGGAGACAAAAAGTAACTAAAACCTGCCGAAACCCGGGATCGAACCAAGGACCTTTAGATCTTCAGTCTAACGCTCTCCCAAATGAGCTATTTCGGCCTCACAGCAAATTCCATCTTGTGTCATTCTTTTGGAGGATTTTCTAACCCCGGGTGGCATTTCTCCTCCGGCTCATTCCTCACTTCGGGCAATGTGACCCGACCAGATCTCGGAGCTCAGGTTGTGTTCATGTAAAGCTGGGTTTTGGATAAAGATACAAAGCTGACACAGCCGGGGGGACCTCAACTTGTTGGACACAAAGTGGAATGAACCAATACAGTTACAGAACACAACACATTGTGTAAAATTCAATGTTCTTTTCCTCCGCACTGATGGGTTGTGAAGGGAGAGACGGGCCGAAGTCTCACTGAGCCGCACTGATCACGAGACAAGCTGAAATGATGTCAAGTTCAAACTTCAGCCGCAGGTATGGTGCTCCCACACAGAACTGAAAATGCCCAGGCTGCAGTCTCTTCGTTCCTCACTCAGTGGGCAATACAGGAAGGGCTCAGGCCTAATGAATATCTTCATGCTCAGGTTAAGTTATCACTGCCCAGGCACTCTCTGATTCCAGTCTTGCACAGGTTGCTAAGCTTCGAATGCTGCATTTTTCACACTGGCAACGAAATGATTGATAGCCGTGTCTGTGATAAGCTAAGTTTGTTAGGGAGATGCAGTGGGCAAGAAGATACACGGAAGACTGATAATAACCGTGACTGTCCTGACACTGTGAACTGCAGTTAAATGTTGGCAACATTTCAAGTGTCAATCAGCAAGTCCAAAAGTCGACAGAAAGGCTAATCATTTCCTGCTGC